>JAVTVY010031808.1:0-128964 GCA_036873755.1 Hanleya hanleyi
AAATTTAATAATAAGAGTTTGACAAAAATTTACGTGGAGGGTGTTCGTAGGCTATATCATGTTATTTAGTCCAAGTGTCATTTTCCGCCGCCAAACTGTCACACTAAAAATACCACGTGGGAGATAGCCGGATGCCATGGGAATTGGCCCATTTATGTTTGAATAAGAGTAATTGGGTTCCCGTTTTCAAGATATATTATTGCTGGTTGTGAGTTCTCACAAATGTAGTGAAGACAGGAAATCATCCCTTGATAGAATAACAAAAATCCACAAAAACGAGGCAATTTTTGGGGATTTTATTTTTAACATCATTTTTAACATCATGTTAAACGGGAAATTAATTTTAACCAGCCTTGGGATGATCTGTTCAACCTGAAATGTACGAGACTAAGTCCTGCGAGAGTGTTATTAATACTGCCAATTTGATCTGCTTAGCAATTTATCTGGTAAGCAATAATTCTCAATTGTTTTTAGATGGTCTGGCCCATTCACACACCAGGCTAACTGGAAATTTTGTAAGATTGGAATAAAAATGTCAACCTGAACAGTCATCAGGCTAATTAGAGTCTGACGAAAGCTTTGAGACCTTCAGTATTAATTATCATTTATTCGGGTCGGTCTTAATCATTCCCGAAACGCCAGATCTGAAAATATTCAAATTACCATTTGTGAATTTTATAAAACATCAGTAATGCAAAGCAAAAGGTACAAATTAGAATAATTTTACTTCCTTCGTTGCTGTGATAATAACAACCAGCAATAATCTCCAATTGCCTTTGCAATGCATATTAGGAAGCAGGGTTACAAACCGGCCTCGTTTTGATAGGATCATGCGCAATGCTGATGTTTTGATTTCGCATCCTGACTTCGCGCTCCGCATTGTTTTGATTTCGCATCCTGACCTCGCGCTCCGCATTGTTTTGATTTCGCATCCTGACTTCGCGCTCCGCATTGTTTTGATTTCGCATCCTGACCTCGCGCTTCGCATTGTTTTGATTTCGCATCCTGACTTCGCGCTCCGCAGTGTTTTGATTTCGCATCCTGACTTCGCGCTTCGCATCCTGACTTCGCATCCTGACTTCGCGCTTCGCATCCTGACTTCGCATCCTGACTTCGCGCTCCGCTTCCAGTCTTTGCATTGTATTGTTTTGATTTCGCATCCTGACTTCGCGCTTCGCATCCTGGCTTCGCCACTTCGCATCCTGGCTTCGCCACTTCGCATCCTGGCTTCGCATTGTTTTGATTTCGCATCCTGACTTCGCGCTGCATGTTTTGATTTCGCATCCTGACTTCGCGCTTCGCATCCTGGCCTCGCGACTTCGCATCCTGCCTTCGCGACTTCGCATCCTGACTTCGCGCTTCGCATCCTGACTTCGTATCCTGACTTCGCGCTTCGCATCGTGGCTTCGCACTTCGCATCCTGCCTTCGCATCCTGACTTCGCGCTTCGCATCCTGCCTTCGTTCTTCGCATCCTGGCTTCGCGACTTCGCATCCTGCCTTCGCGACTTCGCATCCTGCCTTCGTGTGTCGGTCCAGATTCATAACACAATACAGCGATGTCCCTTCTCGGCCATCATAGTTTCGTCAGTGAACATAATTACTTTAAGAAGTTGAGATCGTTAATGTAAATCAAGAAAAGCAGAGGATCTCGAATTGATCCTTGCGGAACACCACAGGAAACTAGCCATTAAAGGTGACTCTCTGGAAGCGTCCAGACAGATAGCTAACCAATGGTAATACACGCCTCACAATCCATAGTCATGAAACTTACGGAGAAGGATATCGTGGTTGACCAATGTCGAAAGCTCTCGAAATGTCAAGGAAAGAAACAATACTGTATTGCTTCGATTCCTTGGCAGAGACCAGTGATTCAAAGAGAGACAGAAAAGCTAGAAAGGTGGAATGATTAGATCTGAACCCGAATTGGTTGGAGCAGAGGATTGTGTATATATATAAGAATTCATTTATACGTTTTGCTGCTAACTTTCGAAAACTTTCTTGAAGCATGAAAGAACTGATATCGGCCTATATATCTTCTGCCAGTCTGGAGTTCGCGTATTTAAAAACATGTCTAATTTGTAATTTTCGCTGAGGATAGCACAACACCTGTTACAAAAGCAAACGTCTACACCTCCCTAGTATAATCCGTGGCGTGTCCTACTCCTCCTCCTTCTCCACTTTACTCACTGCGCAGCGACTCCTCCTCCTCCTCCTCCTCCACTTTACTCACTCCACAGCGGGTCGCATAGGTGTGGCGCGGGATAGGCTGGGGCGAGAGATCTGGGGTTTTCGCTACCTGAGATTCCATGGGCCAGGCTTTCACCCTACAGTAGAATGGGTCGACTGCACAAGGGCGATGAGTAGTAGTATAGAAAGGGCACGCGATCTCCCTATCCCTATAGGTGTGGCGCGGGATAGGGTGGGCCGAGAGACCTGGGGTTTTCGCTACCTGAGATTCCATGGGCCAGGCTTGCACCCTACAGTAGAATGGGTCGACTGCGCATGCGCGATGAGTAGTGCGCGATGAGTAGTATAGAAAGGGCACACGATCTCTCTATCGCTATAAACTAACCCATGGGGTGAATGAACCCATGGGGGTGAATGAGCCATGGGGTGAAATCCGTGGCGTATGAGGATCGGCTCATGTGGGTTTCACTTCTTAAGGGTCGGCTCATGTGGGTTTCACTTCTTAATCCGTAGCGTATGAGGGTCGGTTCAGATCCCCTGGAGTGGGAACATGCCCCTGAGGGCAGTGGGTGGGTTCAATGAAAGCTCGTTCAGTTAAACTGTTGAGAGATAAAAAAAAAATTCATTCGCTGACTTAACAAAATTTTGTTATGGGAGGGTTCTTTTCATGAACTTATCTGTTTAACTCGAGAACAAACTTTGATATTACCACCAATTATGATTTACTATCACTTCATCACATTTTCCTCAATCTATGTAGAATTTCCTCGCTTGAAAGGAATCTATTTGAAAGCAAATTATTTATTTCTGGTGTTGTCTGACCATTGTCGAATCCAGAGCTCACGGCTATTGTGTTCATCCCAGGTATTTTATTTTGTTAGCAAAATGAGTTCGAGCAAAACACGTAGTTTCTCTGACGTTTGTGTTTCTTATGGCAAAGTTGAAATGCAGATCTTCAAGCATTTTTTCAGCCCCTCCCGCTTCATCGCCATTGTCAAAGAAACGTAACATAGGAAGTACCTGAAATACCCAGTGTCATCTATCCTCATTGTCATAGCTGTCCTACATTTGATATAAGCTGTACATTAATCTTACAGTCGTATGTATACATACTGATGCCAGGGGCCGGTATTAGGACACGTCATCATGATGTCTTGTTCGGCATCATTGAAAACTGTTGACCGCTTCTCTCTTGCAGGAAACTTGCCTACGTTTATGTATACTATGATTGTCCTGTTGAATTTGGTGCTAATACTGTTATATGGAATATGGAATAGGTCTTTGGATTATGGACGCGGATATTCTTTAATAGACGACGGCTGAATTATGAATGACGGACCAGACGCTTCTTATTACGACGTGTTCCACGTAACCAACTAGTTACATGGAACGCTTTGTAATTACAAGCGTCTACAAAACGTTTCACGTAAATAACTAGTTACATGGAACGCTTTGTAATTACATGCTCATGGTCCGTCATTCATAATTCAGCCGTCGTCCATTAAAGAATATACTTCAGCATATACGTCACCATGGATATTATGTCATGCGTATAAGCTACGCACGCTTTTTCAGACCCGTCCCTGGATATCATCTGAATATTAAAATTACCCCCAAAATGTCTTCCATTGCACACTCTAAACGCCAACCCGTGTTCCAGTTTAACAACACAGCTCGTGTGGTGTTTGACACACGTGTGTACTATATGTATACAAGATGTTTGTTATCCTAACACAAGATCGGAGATATTTTTAAAGAAAGCCTGTGGTGTTGAAACAGAGCACCATACTTGAGTTGAAATATAACATGGAACTGTGCTAATGCACTCTGAAACGGTAACCCATTATTTGTTAATTACATATTCTAGAAAAATAAAGAAATATAAGATTCCCCTATTATGGTAATAATAATGGTTACTATGGTATAGACATGTAATTAATATATCATCAGTTTGCGCGTGGAATAAGGCGTTGTTAAAACTAACTCGACTGCTTAATAAACAAGATGATCACACAATCTCGTCAACTGATTTGAACAGTATTATCTCAGACAACAAATCCTTATATTGGGTTATGTTCATCGACGACGCAAAATACTCGCACTAATCATGTACTGTTTGACTTCCCACACTGCATCTGGCAATTATGAATTAGACAATCTTTGAACACGGGCGTCAGACACAAAATAAAGGTGTTGGGCCAGCATCAACTTTCTGTGGAATGGGTCTTTTTTTTTGCAGAAACGGTGATTGGTTGGATGCTCTCCCTGTTTTCTTCTCAATCCAATAAAAATACTGGATGTATTTTCGAAATTTTAATTGACCAATTATATATCCCTTCATGCTCTGGTGTTTCGATAGAAAATCCATCGCCACGTCGATAGTCGGACAAATATTATATTAACCATGGCTGCTTCATGATTGTCGGATCAAACTTTTAAGGACTATCCGAAAATGAATCATGCAGGGTTTTTGTTTGTTTGTTTGTTTGTTTGTTTGCTTTTTTTTTATATTTTTTATATTTTTATATTTTTTTATTTTTTTTTTTATTTTTTTTTTTTTTAGTGGCTGAGTGGCCTCTGGGATCGTTAGTGTTACCATCAACCAAAATTGGCCATGGGCAACGGTATTGTCGTCACGATATAGGTCTGTCCGTCCGTCCAAAATTCTCGTTAACACCATTCTCGTTATCTCAAGAATGACTGTCTAGAAACTCGAAACAACTGCATGTGGTCACAGAGCAGAAGCTCTGTGAAAATCAGTGAGATTGATTTCTGTTTTCGGTTCACCAGATCAGGCACTGTCAAATTTGTCACCAATTGCTTATTACCTTCATATTTCAAGAATGATAAGACCTTGGCTGACTGGACTTGCACTCAAGAATGACTATTCCCATGAACTCCAAATTGACTCACATGTGCGTGTGGTTGCGGAACTCATCAACATTTACTAATTGCTGCCAAGAATTGCTTGTTCCTCAACCGAGTCGTTTTTTGATCCATCCAAGGCCGAGGGGTTCTCAGCGTTTTGCGCTGTTAATGCATTTATCTGAAATCTTGGCTGAGCAAAAGAAATATGAGATATTCTCTCGATATAGTTAATATTATGCCCACCTTATGTTTTTTTCAGGTTCCGTCTCCTGGAATACTGACGTTGTGTATGGGGCGGAATTTCTTTCATCTATGCACACCGGACCACAGCCTCAATCGGTCAGACTACAAAATATCCACAAGAGCGATCGCTGCCGTGTCAAGACGTTTGAACGGTGGCTGTACGAGGAACCCCGGGTAGACAACAGGGAAATCTCCGATATACCAGCGGAAGAATTATCAGCATATCTAGCCGATTTCTTCAGCACGGTGAAAACGCGGAATGGGAGAGATTTCACCAAAGAATCTCTGCTGTCTATGAGAAAGAGTATAGAACGGTACCTTAAGCTGCAGGGATATCCCTACTCTATAACCTCCTCCCCCCAGTTTGCGAAAAGTCAGCGCGCTTTGAAAGTCAAAGTAGCTTCACTGCTGTGTCCAAACATTGATACGTGAAACCTTCAAACAAGGGACATTCGTGATATCAGCTGATGAACTCCTTGAATATTTGTCTAATTATAATCAATGAAGATATATCATTCACGATAACCGTGCATCTCTTTTAGCTAAAGGAAGAAGATCCCTAAATCTAAGATTAATGAACGCGTGCTCGACTCGAATAACGACCTCGTCGACAACGTCAGATCTGACGTATGACACCAGTTATCCAATCGAGAAGCGACTCGGGGAATGAAAACTATCGAAGTCGACACAATCTTATTGGTCAAATAGAGTCACGTGCTAAAGAGTATTCATACTGGCTGACGACTCATATGACTTGGGATAGCATTGTGGGTAATCCAATCATCTTCTTCTTACCCTTCCGCTATGAGGACGACGGTTAATTTATGACGGATTGTCCAGTCAGGACCTTGTGGGTTGGAATTAATTGATTATTCTTCAAAATGTAGGATTTGACGCAGTAGTGTAAAAGTGGGCTATCTACGACAAATGAGCAATGGTATAGGGGGTAGTGTGACAACATTTTAGCCTCGTGAACGTTTGACTTCGTGAAATTTTTCACTTCATGAACTTTTGATCTCGTGAAATCTTGACCTCGCGAACTTTTGATTTCGTAAACTCTTGACCTCGTGAACGTTTGACCACGTAGTCTTTGAACTGCGTAAACTTTTATACATATCAATAAGGGAATCAATATACACCTTTTTGCTCTATTCCAATTATCCTTTGTCATTCGGTTTGATACAAGTCTTTGTGAGCAATCTCGCTCTGCCGATTCTGCATGAACCCTCTAATTGTTTGACATTGGTATAGCGTCTAATAAGATTGCAGACAATGACAGATGTGTGAACAGACCTGTATTAGAATGGATGGCAATGGATATTTGGGGATAGAGCGAAATAAAAAACGCGTGTATATTGATCCCCTTTTCACACGATGTTGAAAGTGTACGAGGATAATAGTATGCGATGTTAAATTGTTACGTTCAGCCCCTGACAAACATACAAAGGGAATAAAGAGGACAGGTGTCCTATACACTTCAAGAGTTCATTCAAAATCGGCGGAGCGAAACTGTATGTTTCCCGCACAAAGACCTGTATCAAAATGAATGACAATGGAAACATGTATTAGAGCATAAAAATAACGATAGAAAAGTCTAAAGGTTGCATTGTCAAAAGTTCACGAGAACGAAAGTGCACGAGGCCATCAGTTTCCAGGGGTCAAAAGTTCATGAGGTCAAAAGTTCTTGAGATTAAACGTTCACGAAGACGAAGTTCACTAGGTAAAATGACGCCTGCTGTACCCTTGCTATTGCTCATGTGACGGAGGAAGTCCATTTTCCACTACTCGACGCCTATCAAACCCTGATAATATACTACTCCAGATATTCTGTACTATACAAATACCATCCGATGGGGACATATATGTCCATGGTCGCCTACGGCGGATGTCGCTTAGTTCGATATATTCTTGGATTTATTGGGCAAAAAACCCTTTTTACCTCCATTTTAGAGAGGTGGTTTTCTCTAATTCGTTAATGAGAGTAATGAGAGTAATATTTGGCATGACGACAACAAACTTCCCGAGAACACATTGGATTACTGCCCCTGCTATTGAAACAAATCTTTCGATTGACATGAGAAAGACATAACATCTACACCCGACAAACCTGTATGCATAACACGAACCAGGACAGTCTCTCAAATATTCAGTTCTCACGACAGACTATATTGAAGCAAATCTTTCGAGTCAATAATGTAAGATGAAAGGGCAATGTGTCAGTAGCTGGAGAACTGGCATTACCATCACGCCTTAATCATGCTCGAAAGAACTGTTCCTCCAAAATGAGACAAAAAGGTCGTTTTTGCCATATAAAGTCAAGAATATATGAAAATAAGAAAAATTAGAAAACAATAAAAAAACTTTTTTTAAATGTCTATCAAATTTGCATAATTTGTTCTATATTAAAAATTAGACTCTAGATGCACACTTTCAGTGGAAAATCAATGTTACGACATTTAACAATATATAACCTTTGTCACCTGATTAGTTTGGATCGCTATTATGAATAAATCAAAGGTTTTTAAGCAAAACTGACCTTTTTTACTTACATTTTAGATAGTAGTTCTCTCTAACTCGCCAAGTATCCTTCCCTTGCCCGCTGCACTTGATAATATGTAAGTTGGAGTAATCTGAAGGGAGGTATTTAATCGTTCGTTTATTTCGGGATTCATTTGAAGCCTCAGTCAAATCGCACGGGTTTTCCTTATACTGAATGTGCAGCGTAATTCCCATGGAAGAGAAATAATAGATATCTTTTATTTGATTGTGATGATTGTATATTTTTAACTCCATGATTGTGTATACAACGATTATTCCGGCGAACTGGCGTGTTGATGTCAATTTACCGATTTTGCATTTTAAACAAAAGATGGACTCGTGTAGCGTAATTTTATGGTTCGTATTTTTTTTCTTCTTTTTTTTTTGTCTATGCTTATTGTGGAATGTGTTTAACTGCCTATACATTAATGACAATTTGGGCAAATTTTGAGTCGAGAATATGCAAATGATCACAAATAATATAAGCAAAGACAAGAATGGAAAATACGAACATGGCGAAGCATGGCCTTCCCTATGTGAGATGCAAAAATATGTAGAATTTAATATTAGTAAAATAAAAATTAACAATTACCGTAATATCCCTGCAAGTCTATTCTTTCTCTGGCAAACTAGCTCATCAATCAGTTGTGGGTGAAATCTACTTCGTATTTACATGCATTGAATAGCGCAGGATCATCGTGTGGGGAATATGCGGCATCCAAATGTCACTCGTCCAAATGTCGTGTGCCGAAATGTCACAGATCTTGTTATTAGTCTGAAGTCAATACTGAAAAGTGGCTTAGTGCCATGGAGTAGACGCTGGCACCTTATTAGAAACCAGGCCTGGGGCATTCCACAGAATGATAAATCTGGTTTCCACCTCAACACATCGAATTCGTGAGATTGAGAGTCACAGTTCAAAATCGCCTGTCTACCAATGAAACAAGTTTACCCATTTTTACATAGTAATTTGTGCAATCCCTCTCGTTGCACTCTTCAGTGTATTTGTCAAGATGTAGCTATTCCACATCATAGCATATCATCTGGAGACTATTTTGATTCAATGTAAGTAGGTTTCCACGTAAAGCATCATAGATAAATCCACCGAAACCTGCACATTTCATTTCAGCGAGAACGTTGCCAATAGATGGCTTAAGTCCTCCATATTTGCACTTTGCGACCATTAAATTCACCGTCTTCAGAGACAAATTCACCTACTTGTAACAGAGTAGATCTAATGCTGCCATTTTTATGACAACAATGACCCAGATACTGAAGGGGGCCCCTGTTTGTTGGACTCCAGGGTAGGCCACCTCACAACCTTCCTGTTTTCTCGGGAGCCGTTTGCACTCCCTGAAAGGAGACAGTGTGGCCGATAAATTTCATTTGCTCTTAGAATAATTCATATTTCTTCGGTGATCATTTTATGCCAGTATAAAAATCGCCGAAAAATCGAACTCAAGTTTCAGCAAGTGTTCCTTAAACGTCTAAAAACACTCAGATCATCCAAGTATATCAGACTGACATCGAGTTGCAGGCATGTTGCTGGGGCGTTGATAAACCCGGAAGGTGGTCAATTACGTTTATGAAATACCAGCGGGCATACAGTTAAGGCAAATATTTATCACCTTCCTTGATTTCAAATCTGGTGATACTTCATCTCCGAGACAGCAACTTTGGATCCTGCAAGTTTTTCAAGTATGTATTCGATTCTAAGCAATGTGTCCTTGATTTTCCTCCCATCCAGCTCCCGGTAATTGATACACATGCGCAAGGCTCTATGCAACTTTGAATGATCCCGAATACCAATACCTACTGTACAACTCCCTTAATGGAGAAGAAAACATGTGAATAATGTATACACTGAACGAAAGATCTATCTCCCCCGTATCAACACATCGAATTCGTGAGATTGAGAGTCGCAATTCAAAATTGCCTGCCCGCCAATGAAACAAGTTTACCCATTTTTATCTAGTAATTTGTCCAATCCCTCTCATTGCACTCTTCAGTGTATTTATCAAAATGTAGCTATTCCACGTCATAGCATATCATCTGGAGACTATTTTGATTCAATGTGATTAGGTTTCCACGAAAAGCATCATAGATAAATTCACCGAAACCTGCACATTTCATTTCAGCGAGAACGTTGCCAATAGATGGCTTAACTCCTCCATATTCGCACTTTGCGACCATTAAATTCACCGTCTTCAGAGACAAATTTACCTACTTGTAACAGAGCAGATCTAATGCTGCCATTTTTATGACAACTACCCAGATACTGAAGTGGACCCCTGTTGGTGGACTCAGGGGTAGGCCACCTCACTACCTTCCTGTTTTCTCGGGAGCCGTCTCAGGAGACAGTGTGGTCGATAAATTCCATTTGCTCGTAGAATAATTCATATTTCTTCGGTGATCATTTTATGCCAGTATAAAAATCGCCGAAAAATCAAACTCAAGTTTCAGCAAGTGTTCCTTAAACGTCTAAAAAACACTCCGATCATCCAAGTATATCAGACTGACATCGAGTTGCAGGCATGTTGCTGGGGCGTTGATAAGCCCGGAAGGTAGTCAGTTAACTTCATGAAATACCAGCGGGCCTACAGTCAAGCAGATATTTATCACCTTCCTTGATTTCAAATCTGGTGATACTTCATCTACAAGACAGAAACTTTGGATCCTGCAAGTTTTTCAAGTATGTACTCGATTCTAGGCAGTGTGTCCTTGGTTATCCTCCCATCCAGCTCTCGGTAATCGATACACATGCGCATGTAAGCAAATATGTTTTTGCGATTTTTTACCGCCGATCTGTTCATATCGAAACATAAAAAACTGGAGCCTGTGGACAGATTCATAAGTGCCGCCATTACAGGGGCTTGTGTCTATTTTAACCAATCAGACATGCCGAAAACATATTGTGCGCATCGCTGCGTGACGTCAGCCGAAAACATACGCACTTCCGCCCTGTAAGTTAAAGTATGAGAAGGTCTTGGGACTGCAGGTTTATATTTTGTATACTGTTATAATTTGATAGTGGTAGTGTGCCAATATTCCGCAAATACACGGGCGTCATGACGCAGTGTGTGGCGTTTGGCTGTTCTAACAGAACTGGGAATCCGAACCTTCCATCAGATGTACTGAAACAGTGGGTGCATAACGTCGGTCGGCAGGATTTTACTCCAAACGCAGAGTGAGGCTGATGCAATACATTGGAGTGAGTTTATTAGTCTTTCAACACTATTTCAGTCATATCACGACGTTCGGTTCCTATTCCTGTCAAATTGTAATTATTCCAATGTAAGAAAGGCTTGGTTTGTAATATATCTCCATGCTATGTCATTATATTTTCGCCTTCCCCGCTAAAGAGCGGCGAGGCCCGGGTCACACGCTTAGATGACCCGATCCAAAATGGCGGCGCGCTTGAGAGACAACGATGCGCAGGTTGAATGCCGATTTAATCGAGTAGGGAAAATCGCAAAAAAATATTTGCTTACATTTTTGGATACGGGGGAGATAAATCTTTCATTCAGTGTATACATTAGTCACATGTTTTCTTCTCCTTTAACTACATGGAACATATAATGTAGGATACGTCCTTAACGCAGTTTGGAAGATGTCTCGTTTGAATGTAGGATACGTCCTTAACGCAGTATGGAAGCTGTCTCGCCTGACAACCATATCCTCTTTTAACCTCAGTTGTTTGACATTATGTGAAGATCATTGCTGGAAGTGACTAGAACGCAGCGGCAGATCCTCTTCCGACTCTTGCTGTGGGGTGAATTTGGAGTAAATTTTCTTCGAAAAAAGTCTGTTTTTAGAGATGTTCGCTTTTCTGTCGAATTCGTATAATGTTGGGGGCTGCTTTTACATAAGGGTGTCAACGATATTGCTCCTGCATCTACCACAGCTCATGTCCAAGGTTTTCAACAGTGACGATGTTTATTTAATGGTTATCCAGTGATTTTCTATGGACCACAAGGTCGACATGCTGTTGACGTAAAGTCCCTTCGTAGTCTCGCTGCCAATGTGTAATAGGCTAAAATGGCGGTTTCCTCATCCGAATACCCTCTGTAGTGAAACTTTTTTTTAGTGTGACCTTCAACGTCTCGCCCACCTCGGTGTCCATGCTTTCTTTGAAGAGAACCTGTCACAACATTTGTGCTCGTAAGCGTTGAGCTCAGCTGTGTGATCCCCTTAAATAGCTGCCAGGTGTTTAACCCCTCGTGCTCTCGGTGACTGGTCCGGTTCTGACTTCGTTGTGATCTCTCGCCGAGTAATGGGTGGGTCGTCAATCGGCGATCTTCGGGGTGTGTACTTTTAAAGGGTGTCCTCCGCCTACATACTCACTCAGCGACAAACATCCCCTTGGTATAATAGCAAATGATTGTTGTAGGTATTCACACTCATTTCTAATCGTAAAATCCATTATTTTATGAAAGATAGTCAGTTTTCCAGTTTTCGCTCCGAACGCGTATAGTTTGACCCATGACGTGCTCAAGGGAACTCGCCACCTATATGCTACATGTATTCAGATGGAACATATCTGACCAACTCCACAATGAATGTTTGCTGCGTATAACTTACCACAGTCGCACTTTCATGCCCTGTTAAACGTTCAACAACGGGAAAATATAAATGTTTGAGCTCCCGACATCCGAAACCCCATCTTAGATCCCCTGTTGGCCTGTTGCTATAGCCAAGAGTAAGCGCACTTCGCTTCCCGCCTAAAACATCATAAGTTTTCCTGTTTTCTAAGCACGAGGACGTGCTTTTCAACAGCGGCATAATTTTACCTTGCGAAATGGCGGATTACTTTGTGGAATTTTCCATGGACGATATTCAAATCTAACGTATGCTTGTGGGAATTTACTGGCAAGCCACCATCTTCACTCGAAATGTCAGGAGTGCAAGCCATATCCGTGCGAGTGGAGCAGGCGATGTGAAGAATGCTGTGTGTGGCCGTATGAGATAATGGGGGAATATTTGGATGCCGTACGTCCTCGCAGTAAAAAGCTGAGAGAACGACGGGTGAAGAGATGATCGGAAAAGTTCATTGACAGTGTCAGTCTAGATGATCTCACCGAAATCCCAAGCCCTTCTCATCCCATGACTGCAGGATCGGGCGTGAAAAATAAATTCCCATCTGGCGATCCAAATCAATCTCGCCCTACTTCCAGCCATTTTGCCTCGCTACCTGGGGAGTCCGTTTATACAAACGGACAGCCCTGCCAAATCTTGCATCTTACGTCGACCAGGATCTGTCGACCCCACAGATAAATTAGGGGAGAAAGACCCTTCTCCTGTGAAAGTAGGAAGACATAGATTAGATCAAGACGACGATCTTACTTCCTTTTGGGGAACAAGGACTACGTGACATGCAGTCTTCTAGATATAATACATATAAAGAAGATACACAAGGCTTAAGCCTAGTCTCCCAAATAAAGACGACCAGAATTGCTGAAAATGAACAACAACAACAACAACAACAACGCTTAATTATGAGTGCAAGTGACAACAACGTGTTTTGAGTTTTCGCTGATGTAACACAACCTCACACAGGAATGAGGGGAGACCAGTATTGGGATCAAATTAAGGTTATTAACCCTCAAAATTCTATTACTAGTAAAGAAAGTGACATGCACAGATCAGACCCATTGAGTAATTTGTTTATGATCAAGTTGTCAACCCTAGCCAGATCGCTAGGCCGACTGTTGGGGAACAGGTGCCTGACTTCGAAATTAGACATAAGCGAATTGTACTACGTGACCCGCGATTTGAAGCCCCTAATTCTGAAATTGCGACCCATAATCAGTTGGACATGAGGGGTTCCAGGCGCCTGTTTCCAGACACTGGGGAGAGTCAAAGTGGTAGCTGATATCTCAGCAAATTCCCCAATTAAAGTACAGGGAAAGGCGAAGGCCAAGTTCTAGTGCCTTACTCATCCCCATGCAGATAAGAATAGGCTATGATGGTATTGGACAGATACTGGCCCCCGACGAGCGTCCAATTCTGACAGGGGTATAACTCAAATCAAGGAAGCCCTTAAATTTGTCTAAATCAAGAGATGAAGCGTGAGGGAGGAGAAGGGAAAGCTTACCCTATAATATGTACGGAGTTGAATAATCACCAGATCGACCAGAGTTTGATCAGCATTCTAGGCACAGCCTACTACTGTATCAAGGAATAGCAGACTCGCGGAGGATAGGGAGGAAAATGATCATACCCAGATCTGGATCTGAATTATTTTGATAAACTAACTCTAGTTTATCACTATAATTATGAGATCGAGGAACCAACTCCCAAACGCAGAAGGCTAATTCCAAACTCGGCGAAAGCAATTAAGGCTAAGAAGTATTACACTGCGCTTCCAGCGTCTGACTATTATAGGCTTACATGGCAACCAAGCATATATGATACAAGAGCATCAGACTGGTTTTAGTCAAGAGATGTGAACAGAAGTCAAAAATTGCAAGAAAGGGACCTTTCATTCTGCCAGGCCCTAAAGTAAATTGGCATAATTATGAATGGAAAATAATTCTCCCTGGTCGGTGACACCACCAGTTATCGATCCAGATTTTGACACGATTGCCAAGCCTAAATCATAATACTTCAGCCAAGAGTATATCTCTGTCCAGTAGGCAGATTCTGTCTCTAGAACAGACTGCAAGAAATTCATTGAGGGCTATAAGTCATTTAGACTAGTTCGTTTCCTCTGTACAGAGAATCATTGAACCAGGCATGCCCCCAGCTGGAGAAAGGGAGAGAATTCCTCGCACCCTAACACTGGAGGAAGTACAGGCTATTGAGGGTCTGTCTGAGTCCAGCTGTTCCATGTGTGGAAGTTTGTCAGTTACTTGCCGACGGGCGGTGGTTCTCTCCGGGTACTCCGGCTTCCTCCACCAACCAAACTGACTGTCACCATATGAGTGAAACAAACTTGAGTGTGACATTATTCCAAACTCGGCGAAAGCTTATATGTGTTGTAATTAAGCCAAATTCTCCCCTCCCCCGCAACTGTCTGAGTCAGCAGGTCAGGCCACGACTGATATAGCAGATGCTACTGGTTTTATATCATCAGCTTTAGTAGTCAAATGCAGAGAACAAGCAATTGAAAATGTCAGCCGTCATTTACCACCCTTGGTCCCGGAGGTGGGCCACTGCTCTTTAATGGGACATGTAAGACATATGAGACGGTGGTCACCAACCGATCACAAGTATTAGCAACCATTAGACTAATTAAAGCCGCCAATACCTTAGTACAGGCTGTCCGCTCTAAGTCGTCACAAATCCATGTAAAAAAGGACAAGTATAAACTGCCCTTTCCGGCATCGACCCGTTTTACGGGTGAACATCGATATCCTACCTACCCTGGCTCCTATCATGGTAGATCGTCCTTCAGAGGTAGAGGCAGAAGGAAAGGACATAGTTGGTCGGGACTCCCACAAGTGTCATTCGTCAGCTACCAAAAGGAGTCGCGCAGTAAGCACCGACGAGACTGACAACCTGGCGACATTTACTCCCCAATTTCAGCCCATGGATCACCCCTGTTTCTCCTCTTTACCAAATCTGCTGGTGGATCGATACCCAGTGAGGGAAGGACCAGCAAAATATAAAAATAAAACCGGGAACTTATAGGGATAGAACCATGGGTGATCCGTAAATTAAAATAGGGCTTACGATTAGAGTTCAAGGGATACCCCCAGCTAACTCAATACCCAAAATTGTCCGGGCTGCTCGTATCAAAGCGGCACCTGTAAGAAATATTCGAAGCTGTAAACTCCTACTCAAGGGAACAGTTGTCAGACTCCCAGAGGGAGACACTACCCCAGGATTTTAGAGTCACGTTTTCCTAGTGCCAAAGAAAGATTCAAACGAAAAACGTATGATAATCAATATAAAGCCATTGAATCAATACCTGAAGAAACCCCACTTTCAATCAAGTCGGCTATTCGCCCGGGCGATTGGTTCACATCGATAGATCTATAAAACGCCTAAATGCATATACTGGTACATCCATCACATCGGATGTATCTAAGGTTTATGGTAGGGAAACATTGCTACGAGTTCAAGGCCATGCCTTTGGGTCTCGCGACAGCCCCATGAGCCTTCACCCGGGTAACGACTCCATGGCCGCATCCCTCTACAAGCTGGGAGTATTTTTCCATGCGTATCTGGACGATTTTCTGATACGTCAGAATGATCACAATGTTCTAGCTTTAGCTTTGTGAGGAACCTAGTCCGATACATTGGATGGGTTGAACACCCATTGATATCGTGTATCTCTCCCACCCAACAAAATGACGCACATCGGGATACACTACAACACAACTCTAGGATTGGCCTCGATTTCACCAAATCGTTGACACAAATTCCAGATTATAGCAAATCTCATCCTTCACAAAGGAAGTATGACAGAGCGTGGCTGGGCGAGATTCCTAGGAGTTCTAAAGCTCAGGATGTAGTTCACATGCGTCGGCTATATGTGAGACCCATTCAGAGACCTGTCAATACTTCGTGGAAAGACCGGAAATTAAATCCGATCATTGCAGTAACGACAGAAATAACCGTCATATTCAATGGTGGATGGAGCCTTTGTACGTTCTGTGGGGTGTGACGCTGCAACCCTTCAAGGCAGAACTACAGATATTCACCGATGCATCCAAGGAGGGGTGGAGAGCGACTCTGACCGATTTTTGGAAGTTGCGGGCGACTGGCTTTACACTTCAACATCAGAGCACATCAATATTTGGAGAGGCGAGCAGCAAATCTGGCTCTTCAATAATGGCCAACACTGGTCAAGAACAAAAATGTTATTGTAGAGACCGACAACACGACTGTAGTAGCACACCTGAACAAAAAGTTGAGGGACCGGATCAGGGCCACTCCTGGATCTCATTTGGGAATTGTTGCATTGGTGTTGTAGGTACAACATTCAAATTCGTGCACGGCACATTCCCGGGAGATTCAACGTGCTGGCAGATGCGTTGTTGAGACGCAGACAGATAATGTCAACAGAATGGGCAATACACAAGTATGTTTTTCGCCAGATATCAGTAATCTGGGAAATCCAAATAACTTACTCATTTGCGACAAGACACAACTGTCAGCTTCCTCTGTTCGTGCCCCTAATACCAGACCAGGGAAAGTAGAGATGCACTGTCACAAGATTGGACGGGTTGGATAGCATATGCCTTCCCTCCTCTAGCCATATTCTTTCTCAGGTAAACAGGAAGATATGGAACCACCATTGTATGGTGATTCTAATAGCCCCATTGTGAGCCAACAGACCTTGATTTCCAGATTTGATCAGGCCAGCAACGCCAGCTTGGGACAGACTTCTACAGCAATTCAAATCGAGAATTGCTCCCCAATTCCCAGCTGCCTTAAACCTTCACGTGTGGAGGTTTCGAGAGAAAACTCCACGAGGAGGGGTTTTCTACGAGCGACCCAGGGCAACCGAGAATCCACAATAAACTATATAAAGGAACATGGAAATCGACCCCAGCGATGCCATTATTCCCTAAGTTTTAGATTTTTTAATCTATTTCGATAAAGATCTCATTCTAGCATCTTTCACTATCGAAGGCTATACGTCTGCTATTAGCAGCGTTTTGAGAAGACTAGAACTGGAACAGAGCATTGATTGCTGCATCAAATATTTACAAGATACTATTACTATTTGTTGGGTATGACGTCACACAGGGACCATACATACAACAATAGGAGTAGAAGCGAAAGCGGGCGTTTTGGGGGTGCCTGAGGGGGTGTTTGAGCGATTGAGGGACCATTTTTGGTCCGAATGCGTCGTGTGAGGTGTCAAAGTGAAACCCTCGGTGTGTAGACCACGACTTGAGGGATGTCCACGTCATCTTTGACGTCATGGTGACGTCATCAGTAGGAGTAGTATCCAAAGTGGGCATTTTCGGGGTGTGAAGGAAGGTTTTTGGGGTAGAGATGGACCATCTGTGGTCCATATGGACCGTGCCGGATGTCATCTTGTAGCTCTCTGCATGTAGACGACGAATGGTATGGTTTTTGTTGGAAGTCGCATCGTGCTACTCATGCGCAATTGGACAGTAGTAACAAAAGATGTCATTTTTGGGCATGGGCAATGACATGTTTGGACAATCAAGAGACCCATGTTTGGTTCAAATGGACAGGCTGGGGTATCCTAGTGAAGCTATCGTGGGGTAGAGTCAGACAGGCGTGTTTTTTATTGGAAGTCACGCCAATCTGCGCATGCGCAGTTGAGGTGTAGTAAGTAAAGTGGTCATTCTTGAAGTGCGCCAATCTGATTAAAACTCAGACATAATAGCCGCTCCTCTATATCGGACATGTCGCTAATTAAGATCTAGGACAGTCTGTATCTTAAATCTGTCGCGCATGTCGGACTGGCGACCAATCACAGTCCAACTTCAACGGGCGAATAGGTGCCTATCCGAGCAAATATTAATCTTCGGTGATTGCTCATGGAGAGCAAGAACTTCGTCAGCCGCCTGGGTTGGATTTTTCTGCGCCTCGTTCACTACAGAAATAATCGGATAAGCACCTATTCGCCCGTTGAAGTTGGACTGTGATTGGTCGTCAATCTGACATGCGCGACAGATTTAAGATAATACTGTTATATGGATATGGAATAGGTCTTTGGATTATGGACGCGGATATTCTTTAATGGACGACGGCTGAATTATGAATGACGGACTAGACGCTTGTATTAATCAGATTGGAGGTGCGCAGGAGTATATTCGAGAGATTGAGGTCCTAAATCTCATCCGAAGATGGAGTGTAGGGTGTCATCCTGAAGCTCTCGTGGTATAGACCACGATTTCCATGTCATCTGTGACGTCATTGGTGACGTTTTCAGTACGAGTGGTAACGAAAGCGGCCATTTTAGGGGTGCGTAGGTTTGAGTTTGAGAGACTGAGGGACCATTCTTGGTCCGAATGGGACGTGTGGGGTATCATATCAAAGCTTTCGTGGGACAGCGTCCGACTGGTCTGGTGTGTCGTGGAAGTAGGGGATATGGCTAGCATGCGCAGACAGGAAATGGTGGGAAAGGGGCAATGGAATGGAATTTTAGGCTCGGAAAGGAACATCCTTTGTCCGAATGGGTATTGTGGGGTTTCGTGGTGAAGGGTTCGTGGGGTAGCGTCGGACTGGACTGGTGTGTAGCCTAGTATCATCATTCTGCGCGTGCGCAGTGTGGCAGTAGAATAGAGCTCTTATCCAATCAGAAGCCGCCATTTGAGAAACTACAGAGCTCGCAGCTGTGGGATGGATTGGTTGAGAGCTCGGAGCTCTTGGAGCTCGAAGCTCTTGAAGTCGGAGCTCTTGGATCTTGGAATCAGAGCTTGGAGCTCTTGGAGCTTGGAGTTCGGAAGTGTCGTCATCGGACGCATTCGCACGCACCTGTGGTGCACCCTGTACCATATAGCCCGTAGGGCATCGGGTACACAAGGGCGCGGTTGCACAGCAGGTGCGTGCGCATGCGTACGATGACGCCACTTCCGAGCTTCAAGAGCTCCAAGCTCTGACTCCAAGAGATTCGAGCTTCAAGAGCTCCGAGCTCAAGAGCTCCGAGCTCTCAACCGATCAACCTCACGACTCCAAGAGCTTCGAGCTCGCAACCGATCCATCCCACAGCTCAGAGCTCTGTAGTTTCTCAAATGGGCCCGTCGCTACGAAACCCCACACGACCCATTCGGACCACGGATGGTCCACCTCCAGGCTAAAATTCCATGCAAGTGCCCCTTTTCCACAATTTTCTGTCTGCGCATGCACGCCATTTCCCTTACTTCCACGACACGCCAAACCAGTCAGACGCTGTCCCACGTAAGCTTCAATATGATACCCACACGTCCAATTCGAACCAAGAATGGTCCCTCAGTCTCTCAAACACACCCCTACGCACCCCTAAAATGGCCGCTTTCACTACCACTCGCATTGATGACGTCATCAATGACGTCACAGATGACATGGAAATCCCTCAGCTCGTGGTCTACACCACGAGAGCTTCAAAATGACCTTCAAAATCATCTTTGGATGCGATATAGAACCTCAATCTCTCGAATATACACCTGCGCACACCAAGAATGACCACTTTACTTACTACACCCCAACTGCGCATGCGCAGATTGGCGTGACTTCCAAAAAAACATGCCTGTCTGACTCTACCCCACGAAAGCTTCACTAGGATATCCCAACCTGTCCATTTGGACCAAACATGATGGGTCTCTTGATTTTCCAAACATGTCATTGCCCATGCCCAAAATGACATCTTTTGTTACTACTATCCAACTGCGCATGAGTAGGAGGGCTTCACTTTGACACCTCACACGACGCATTCGGATCAAGAATGGTCCCTCCATCGCTCTAACACACCCCCACGCACCCCCAAAACGCCCGCTTCCGCTACTACTCCTATTGTTGTATTATGGTTCCTGTGTGACGTCATACCCAACAAATAGTAATAGTTACTAATTAATTTGTTACTATGTCAATGCCTGGTCCATATTAGGCCTACAATGTACATAACAGTATATTCGATCAAAGAAAAGTTATAACTTCAAGAAATCTCAAAAAGAATAATGAGAAATGGCCACCATCCAAAGTTTATCGGCTTTTTGCTCGATTAAAAAAATCGGAGAAATAAATATAAAATACTTTTGGACTACGGCAAGCCAAAATGCATTTTATTCAAGAATTTCCGATATCGGAAATTGAATTCCCGATATCGGAATTGAAATTTCCGATATCGGAATTAAACTTTACGATATCGGAAATTCGGAGACAATTCCCGATAATGGAAATTCAATTCCCGATATCGGAAATTGCCATTCTAGTTTTCGTAAAGCTTCCAGAGCTTTCATTTCCGATACCGAAAATAAAGTGACAATTTTCGATATTGGAAATTCTATTTCCGATATCGGAAATTGTCACTGAATTTCCGATATTGGAAATTCTAATTCCCGATATCGGAAATTCTATTTCCGATATCGGGAATTGCAAATGTCGTCATCGGACGCATTCGCACGCACCTGTGGTGCACCCTGTACCATATAGCCCGTAGGGCATCGGGTACACAAGGGCGCGGTTGCACAGCAGGTGCGTGCGCATGGGTACGATGACGCCACTTCCGAGCTTCAAGAGCTCCAAGCTCTGACTCCAAGAGATTCGAGCTTCAAGAGCTCCGAGCTCAACAGCTCCGAGCTCTCAACCGATCCACCTCACGACTCCAAGAGCTTCGAGCTCGCAACCGATCCATCCCACAGCTCAGAGCTCTGTAGTTTCTCAAATGGGCCCGTCGCTACGAAACCCCACACGACCCATTCGGACCACGGATGGTCCACCTCCAGGCTAAAATTCCATGCAAGTGTCCCTTTTCCACAATTTCCTGTCTGCGCATGCACGCCATTTCCCTTACTTCCACGACACGCCAAACCAGTCAGACGCTGTCTCACGTAAGCTTCAATATGATACCCACACGTCCAATTCGAACCAAGAATGGTCCCTCAGTCTCTCAAACACACACCTACGCACCCCTAAAATGGCCGCTTTCACTACCACTCGTATTGATGACGTCATCAATGACGTCACAGATGACATGGAAATCCCTCAGCTCGTGGTCTACACCACGAGAGCTTCAAAATGACCTTCAAAATCATCTTTGGATGCGATATAGAACCTCAATCTCTCGAATATACACCTGCGCACACCAAGAATGACCACTTTACTTACTACACCCCAACTGCGCATGCGCAGATTGGCGTGACTTCCAAAAAAACATGCCTGTCTGACTCTACCCCACGAAAGCTTCACTAGGATATCCCAACCTGTCCATTTGGACCAAACATGATGGGTCTCTTGATTTTCCAAACATGTCATTGCCCATGCCCAAAATGACATCTTTTGTTACTACTATCCAACTGCGCATGAGTAGGAGGGCTTCACTTTGACACCTCACACGACGCATTCGGATCAAGAATGGTCCCTCCATCGCTCTAACACACCCCCACGCACCCCCAAAACGCCCGCTTCCGCTACTACTCCTATTGTTGTATTATGGTTCCTGTGTGACGTCATACCCAACAAATAGTAATAGTTACTAATTAATTTGTTACTATGTCAATGCCTGGTCCATATTAGGCCTACAATGTACATAACAGTATATTCGATCAAAGAAAAGTTATAACTTCAAGAAATCTCAAAAAGAATAATGAGAAATGGCCACCATCCAAAGTTTATCGGCTTTTTGCTCGATTAAAAAAATCGGAGAAATAAATATAAAATACTTTTGGACTACGGCAAGCCAAAATGCATTTTATTCAAGAATTTCCGATATCGGAAATTGAATTCCCGATATCGGAATTAAACTTTACGATATCGGAAATTCGGAGACAATTCCCGATAATGGAAATTCAATTCCCGATATCGGAAATTGCCATTCTAGTTTTCGTAAAGCTTCCAGAGCTTTCATTTCCGATATCGAAAATAAAGTGACAATTTTCGATATTGGAAATTCTATTTCCGATATCGGAAATTGTCACTGAATTTCCGATATTGGAAATTCTAATTCCCGATATCGGAAATTCTATTTCCGATATCGGGAATTGCAATTTCCGATATCGGAAATATTATCGTTCATTGAAAAAGGTTTTTAACAATTTCAAGTTTTGAAGTTGTGAGGATTATCATTGTTTGAGTTGTTGAAAAACAAAATTGATCAAAAGTGAATATAGTCCGACGCGCAGCCCCTACAAGATGTCTTATAATATTGATAGAAATCAGTACCGGTATTATAAAACATCTTATAGGGGCCATGGGCGTCGCTATGATTTTTCAAGGTGGGGTCGACTATCATAGGACTTTAGGCGAGGGTCCAGGGGCCGCCTAGGCCCCGGAAGCTCCGGGGTCCTAGATCGCCGGAGATGCGTTCTAAGCGTTTTCCCGGAATTAAATCTGAACATAATGTATACAGATTTAGGGTTATGTTATACAGCACTGGGACCTTAAATGGCCTGAGATGCATTCTGAGCGATTTCCAACAATTAAACTAACACATCATTGGTCAAATATCAGTATTAAATTTTATTCTTTTGTCATCTTCAAAACACAATAATAACGATTTGGGCCGATATACCTCGTAGGCTAACCGCAGTGGCGACGGAACGCAATTGAAAGTGAGAGGTGGGGGGGGGGGCACTATCACAGCCCAACAGGCGGGGTCCAGGGGCCGCCTAGGCCCCAGAAGCTCCGGGGTCCTAGATTGCCGGAGATGCGATCTGAACGTTTTTCCGGAAATAAAACTGATCATACTGCATGCACATTTATGACTCTATTTTCACGATTTCTTTCGCAATTATAAGCATGCATCGATATTGAAAACATCGCACCCCATGTCTGCATCCATTTGACGTTCTATAGTTATATTTAAGACATACAAAACGAAGACTTTTAGTTCTTGGGAGGGAAACCAATATGCCTACCGATACGATTCATTCACACAAAGATAAAACAAGGAAATCCTCACAGAGATGCGTTCTAAGCGTTTTTCCAGAAATAAATTCGAACATAATGTATGCAGATTTATGGTTGTATTTTCACGTATGTTTCGCATTTGTAAGGACTCATCGATATTGAAAAAATCATACCTCATGCCTGAATCTATATGACTTTCTAGTTATATTTAACACATAAAAAACATCATGGAACATTAGAACCAATATGATAGTGACAATATGACAAAGCTAAAATGAGCGGTTCTCACAGCCGGACAGGCGAGGGTCCAGGGTTGCCGGAGATGCGTTTTACGCGTTTTCCCGGAAACAAATCTGAACACAATGTATATAGATTTATGTTCTATTTTCGCATTTGTTTCATGACTGTGAAAATTAAACTTTTGATGAAAATATCACAATAATACTGTGTAGAATATCAAACTGTGTATCATGGACTATATCTCGTGGCCATGGTGAAATACTGACTAGAAAAATGAAACTAATATCACTCCTCATTCTGGAAATTAAATCGTGGCCATGGTAAAATACTGATACATGGTAAAAAAACGAAACTGATATATTTTCCGGAAATGAAATATCACGAATGTAGTATAGCCTTCAACAAAGCTTACATATACAACATTCAGTTTATTACCCGTTTTGCAATTCGCAAACGATAGACCGAAGCTGCCTATCCTTCATCATCAAATCCACACGCATCAAGCAGAAGGAAAAAAACACATGAGTTAGTGTTAATGATTAATTGAATAGTAAATTCGCCTGCTTTATCTGTCAAGGGTTTGCCTGCTGTATCCGTCGAGGGTGGAGTCTCATGAACAGAGCTACCCTTTTCCCTTTTGTTTTTTTTTTGTTTTGCTTTCGTTTTCTCTGTTTTTGTTTTGTTTTTGTTTTTTTGCTTTTTCTGCTGGTTTTTTTTTGCACGTCCAAGGTGGGGTCGTTCGCACCTGACGACCCCCCCCCCCCTAGCGACGCCCTTGGGGCTGTGTGTCCAACTATTACGTGAATACTGAGGTAGAAAAATAGAGCAAAATAAAGATCAATTCTAGTTTCACTATATAAGATTGGATTTTAAGATTTTTTTAATTAAATTTTCTTATGGAATAATATAGATCAAAATGAATATCTTAATGGGTGGGAGGAATTTATCCGGGAAGCGGGAGGCTGGGGGATTGTCCGTTGAGGCCTACTCAGACTTGAATAAGAAGATGAGAGCTGAAAGCACAAAAATGCAGGCATCTTTTGTAATAGGAGCTCTTCTTTTGGGGAGGTAGATATAGCCAGTCGATGATAAATGGTGGCGATTGGTGGCGTTGGCGTTGTTTGTGATGTAGGGATAAAGTTTCTTTTGTTGTGGCGATCTGCTGCTTTAGAAATATATTTTCCGCCCTAACATAATTAAGTAAGTACGTGCGTGTTGTATATGCACATAAATTAGTCTCGAATGAGACATTGTGATCAGTATCGACCTTTGATTTTCTGCTGAAAAATGTTCACCACTTTCGTCCCGAAAATTTGCATAATTTGCCGGCGCGTTCCTTGCATAAAATGCTAGGACGGATTGTATGGCATCGGGGCTTGTGATTAGCCAAGTACCATGATTCTGATGTCGTACGATCCAAGGTGATTCATTGACGAAACTAAAACATCAGAAAACAGACATGACAGATAAGAAATTCACATCCTGAAGTCCCATGCACAATGGAATCCGCGACATAATTTTCAGGACGCGACATAATTGACCAACAACAACAACAAATTTGACACAAAGTAGTCTAGCATGACTGCCCGGTTATTGGACAGGCCCTATTATTGGACACCTAGACCCAGCGAGGCTATTTTCTGGGAATATTACATGACAACTGTAATACAAATTTAATTTTACAGATGAGTTACAAAGACACGCTGATAAATTTCTGTTTACTCACGGAATTTGTGCACGTTAAGCTCTCGGGTCGGAAATAGCCTCGCAAATTTGGGTGAAAAATGCGTCAGAAAATTTCCTTCAGTTTCAGACTTTCATTCCTGATTGCAGGTTTGATTAAATTCAACGAAATTTGGCTGAAAATGTTCCCACAAATATGGAGAATCTTCAGTCTGAATCTCAGTGTGCAACACGACCGGAGTTTGGCAGATGATGTACATTTCTCCGCGCCACTCCGTCTAAAAGAGAGCAGCCAGTTTACGATAGCATGACATGTGGCTCACAGTGGCAATAGCACTGATTGACAGCCAAGGATAATGGGCACTCCCAAAAACTGCAAAATTTGGGACCGGTTGAATCTTCGACGTTCATTCCAAAACTCATTTGTATGCTACAGTGCGGATTCATGTTTAAATATTCTTTGATGTTTACTAAAGACTGGGGAACAAACAATTTTACAGTAAGTGGATTAGTTTCAAATAAATCCATCACTGAAAAAGTGTCCAATAACTGGGTGCAAACTTGCATTTTCATACCGTGGATGGTCCCTGCGTTTCAACTATTCCCAGTCTCTCCCCGTATTTTTTCTTCAATATTTTTTTATGACGATTTATCACTAAAGATGTAGTCCTTTATCCACTGTTACTTTCTCGGCCATACGTGGTTGCATGGCCGACCTGCAGACTCTTATTCATAAAAAGTGTCCAATAACCGGGCAGTCATGCTAGAGCGTACGACATTTCAGCAACTTTTTAATTCCACACCTGAGTTAGGGACTGTTCAAAATTTATCTGATGTGCCTTTGGGGCAGGAGGGGGGTTATGGGTTAGGGTTAGGGTTTCTTGTGTTTCAGGAGGGGTTACTTTTTTTTGCCAACTTAATGACTTAATGAGATGGGGGAGGGGACACTTTGTTTTTGGTGCCACAAGGGCAGTCCCAGGTGGACTTCTGGTGGTTCGCCCACAGGTTTTGGCAACATTTAGGGATAAGTTAACAGTTATCTCTCTCTAGATAGGATTGCACCCCGCAATATCAAATCGGTGAACACGTTTGATAAAATCAGAGCTAAAAAATTTGTGTTTAGGATCCAAAATGAACTTCAGGTCTCACAAGTTGTTAAAACAAAATAACATGGTCTGAATTTTTCACCAGCCAGTCGGGCTTCTGAAGGTTAAAAATTCACAAGCCCAGTGGTTGTTTCACCAGCACGGGCTACCGGGCGAGTGAGAAATTCGAGGCCTGTTAATAGTGGTTTACTGTTTTTGGGTATGGTCAAAGTTCCAAAAAACAAACTTGAAACCCTTGCTTTACCATACCTGTTTGGGAACAATGGTGTAGTCTGTGACCTGGTGGCCGATGCCGTGGGAGGCTGATTATAGCTATTGTTGATGTTCTAAGCGATATTTCCATTGTAATGTCAACAATTTCACAAAACTTTTGTTGATGTCATGTTGAGAATGTCATACCCACTTCTTGTGCAGCGTACATCACAACAGGACATCCCACACAAATTCATGACTAGTCGATGTTAGACGATGTGCACGTAATCAGACTGATGTCAAGGGTCAGAGGTTACAGTTTCAATACGTTTTTCACCACATCTGTATTATTGTGTTGAAAAATCCAGTTTTATGTCGTATTCATGGAAAAAATATTAGCCTATGCAAAGTATGCATGGGATATTTGGTAGAATGATCACATGCTTAATTTGTTTGTAAAATCTGTAACAAATACATTTATATTCTCACATCTAGGCTGTAAAACATGTTTGTTACATAGTTTTACAGGCCTCAATTTAAGGTGGTAACCTGTTTTCAGGTTGCCTGGAAATTGCCATATGAAAAATAGTGGTAACCTATTTTCAGGTCCCAATAATTTTGACTAATAATATGACATAGTTAATAATTATGCAATAGGTTCCCACAGGTTACCAGTGTAGAATTCATGGTAACCTGTTGAGAAGTTACCATCAGCACTCCTTAAATTGAGGCCTGGTTTTAATAGTTCTATATTATAGCATGTTACATGCATAAATGTCTTTTCTGATGCTTTGACTCACTTGGTAAATTTTGAATTTTAAATCTGGACAATCGCTACACAATTTTACATCCTGGTGGCCTGGTATAGTCTGTCTATATGCCAGAAAAAAATGAAAATCTTTCGTTTTATCATTTTTTAGCCTGTGAAATAAATTGCCGAAAATGTCACGTGCCCAAATGTGGTACCCTCCATTTTGTGCCGAAATGATGCTTTCTGAAATGGGGCGCATTTGTATGTATTTGGGCGCATTTGTATGTAAAAAGCATTAAAATTGGCTGTAAAGTTTGGGCGCCCATACCCCTTAACAGGTATCAAAATGGCTCTGGATATGGCCCTGTGGACACACCCTCTATTCGGCATGGCAATTTTTTTTAGGCAGGGAAATACTCCCAAATTAGTGAATTCTGTCAAAAAATAGGTAGGCTTTGGTTGTTTTTTTTGTTGTTGTTTTTTTGCTCGCTAATTCGGGCGCATGAATTGTGACGAAAAACAAGGCCTGCATGATTTTGCTATGTTTTGTGTAGTGGAATTGCTATGTTGTTAATTTAATTTCCTGCATAACCAATGCCAAATTCACTTCTTCTTTTTTTCCCCATTGATTGGCCATTACTAATGGATGTCTACAAGCATGACAAATGTGAGGGATGATGTCATGTTGGGTCTTTTTTCTTGTGTCCAAAAGTGGCCTGGCTGCATCCCTGGATGATTTTATTAAACCCTGCATATAATTTTCTCTCTCTTTTATATGATATAGGTTCACTGAAATTGGACAATTTGCTGGAATATTACCACAGAGGTCACAATGGAAGTAGTATTAGAGAGGGTCCAGTTCAAGTTTGCTTCAATCATCGGAGAACTCTGCAGTCAACCC
Organism: Hanleya hanleyi; assembly: GCA_036873755.1. NCBI lineage: Eukaryota > Metazoa > Mollusca > Polyplacophora > Lepidopleurida > Hanleyidae > Hanleya > Hanleya hanleyi. Next base: position 28,185 of record JAVTVY010031808.1, read on the forward strand.
GTCGTTCTGTCTCAGTTTGCTGTCTGGGTCGACTTACGATTGGCCGAATACAAATTAAAAGGGTCGTTTTCATTGGGTGAGTTATGGGTTGAGTTCAAGACAGAAGAAGAGTCACAGCTCAGCTGGGTATAACGCAGTTTGCAAAATGAATCGGACATGAATTTTGAAACAGATTGATTCTGCGCACGGATGTGTGGCCCACTGCATAATTCTTGGGTACCCACTACTGTAGAATTCTGTTTTTGTGGCTGCTTCAAAATTCTTGGAATATTTTGAAATTGAAGTTGCATGAGGATAATCATACATGTAAATGGTTCTTTCTTTTAATAATGGGGTAATTTTATTCATATTTACCATATTTAGTTGTAGAAAATATTCATCTATGGTGAAACATAGGCAAAAACAAAATTCTACACCTGAAACTATGGGTCACGCATCAGTGCGCGAAGTAAATCTATTGTTCTGGATATATATATCTGAAGAACTTGATTTTCAAGTAACGGGCAGTCATGGACAAAAAAATAACCGTATATGTTTGTAATTGGAACCCCTGACACTTAATTTATTTGCTATAAAAAATAATGGGAATTAGTTCACTTCATAAGTATCTACTGATGCTAATTTACCACAAATATACCACTTATACATATATTTTACAGTTACCAGTCATGCCAGTAACATCAAAAATACATCTCCAGAATTATGATTGGCTAGGGCTTCTTTCAAGTTTTTCCACATTGAAAATGGAAGATATCCCTTGTACTCGAACTGTTATTGAAATCAATTATACAGCATAATGAGTTTTGAAAGCTTAGGCCATCCTTAAAAAAACTTGTGTTTCAGGTAACACAGCTCACACCATCACTTCCCTCAAGGTTGATCTAGGCGAGCAGTATTCGCTCGCTTCAATGTTTTGGTAATAATAAAAAAAAATTAATGAAAAACAATCGACGAGAAGCATATAAAACTAGTTTGTCGTGAACCAGGAGGTAAATCTGCGAAACATGCAAGGGTTGTTTCCCTTATTTGGGTGGAAACATGTTTTACACATCTCCGGACCACATTTTCAAAGCTTTCTATGGAGTGTCTCACTGGCTATGTTTTATATACTGGTGTGAATTGACCATAACTTCTACAGTCATTAGGAAAGTTGTTCTTAAAGGTGAACTGCAAAGCTTTTAATTTTATCTAAATTGTTGCTTATATACATCTTGTCTTATGTGACATAACTTTTATACGTTTTTGGGGCAAATATAGTTTGCAAAATTGTACTAACAATATTTAAGTTATCCTGTTATAAATCCGTCTTGAAAACTTGCATCGCTTGTCTCTCTTGGTTTGTAGAACGTTATGACGTTATAGTGGTCCCCTTCATTCAAGTTTTATTCAAATGTGACGTCATGCTACGTCGGATGAATGAACGAGGACCACTACAACGTCATGACGTTCCAAAAACAACGGGAGGCAAGCGATGACGTTTTCAAACGTTCTGGCTCTCGGTATAAGTTTGGACTTCTCATATACCCAAAATGAAACAATAGCCCACAGAACTATTACCACACATAATTGTAACAACTATAGAAGTTCTTGTTTTATGACATTTTAACAGAACATTGGAAAGCTTTTCAGTTCACCTTTAACAACACGTGATCTTTGATTCTCTCAAATCTTCTCTCGCAGCCAGCCCTGCTCGGCGGGGAAGTATGGAAACAGCTATTTTTTCGCATATTATTTGCCGCAATAATTCTCACGATTGGCCACTGGGGCTGCCTAGAGTACAATTAACTACATTCGAGAACTGGAATTTCCCATACATTGCATACGAAACATCTGAGTCAGTGGATGGCAAAATCTACGTTGAAAATGTGTGGTGTACGATTTGTGCAAAACACAAACCCCGCGAGTGATTTTAGGTGAGCGTATAACTCGCCTCGTGATTCTCCAGGCAAGCGATTGTCACTCACCTGCCGTTGTACAAACCAAAGTGCCTGAAGTAATGCAGCTATGCATGACTAAATCTAGTACAAGAAAATTAAAATCTAACCATTGGAAGCTCATTATTGCACGAGTCATATGCTGGAAGAGCAAACAAATAAAAAGAACGATAAATTCCCTACTGATCTATCTACCTTTTTGATGGAACTCATCAACTGAAATATACATACTCATATGAATGACCGTAACCATCTTGATTCTATTGCAGATTGCTCTGGAGAGACACCCGATCCAGGATGGATGAAAGGCATAAAAAGCGCTCTCCTGGTCCAGAAACTCTTAGCTGCAAACCAAAATGCCTCCAAACCTTCGGGACATGGTTATATGGGTAGTCCCTCGAGAGCAGGCGGGAGGCCTGGTAGAAGTCCGATGCCCCACCCCCTGAGAGCCCCCGCCCCTCAGGCTCAGAGACAGGTGGTTAGGTTAGATGAGGAAGACGACTCCAGTGATTTACTACAATCCCCTGTGCATAATGTGAACACTCAGTCCCAAGAGACGGTCAGGCTGTCGCCAGACATTGTCATTAAAGAAGAGCCTTCTTCTGATACAGGAGTTTATCCCATTAGTTTACACATTCACGAGGAAGGTGACGTGACACGAAAAAGAACTGCTGCCGAAACTATAACGAGCATAAGTGAATCGGATGGTCATTTATATCATGACGTAGAGTCATTGTCACCGAAAAAACGACGCACAGTTTCATCATCGCAGCAAGAATCAGGGACAAACGAGAGCCTAATGTCGATCATCGGTCTGGGTGACCAAAGTCAAGACAATGAGGACTCCATCTCCGTGGAGAATATTAATAGTGACATTGACTTCATAATGGCAGCAGAGATAGCACAAAATACGAAACATGAACTAAGTCAAAATTCGACGATCACAAGCCCCGGTGGTCAAAACTTTGCACCAATACCCAGCACATCAGGCTCTCATGAAGGGTCGGCCAGCAGGAACGGTAGGTCCTTTATTTCATTTCGTACCATCCAGAGTTTTGTGAGGATTTTGGTGCAGGGGGTTGCACAGTCCTTGAAATGATACACACACAAAACACTGACAAATATCCACACAGTACACAGGCCTGCAAGTGCCTCCTATATTTCCTATATTTTCTTATATTTTTTGATCATTCCTATATTTTCCTACTCAAAACCTCCTTTATTTTGAAATGAAAACTTTCACCAACGCTCTGAAATGAGTCGGATACATTTCAGAAAATTTAATATGAAAACATTTAAATCTCTCTTTGTTGAACCAGGCAGCAGAACAGGTCTCTTCAATCATCACCACTATGACCACATTCAGTGAAAATAATTTGATAAAACACCAGAAAACTACCAAGTTTGGACACATACAATGTATGAGTGACCTGCCTTACACTCCTTTATTTCCTATGTTTTATTAAGAAAATTCCTACATTTCTCCTATATTTTCACTGTCGTGACTGTGAGCCACTTGCAAGCCTGAGTTCATGTTTCTTGCTAATTTACAGATCCCTCTTTTGTAAGCTTTGCAGTATGAATGACACTGATGCATGCAAAGCAGATTTAAGCTATCAAGAAAGAGCAGGAATTGAAATAATTGATCTGTTTTGGTGACCACAGTATTACTGACTACCGTACTCACCATTTGGCCTTCGAAACTTGTCATCATAATTTCAGTGTTCATTGGTCATGTTTCATTGCGAAAGCATGTTGTTCTTGTACATCTGCACTCTTCTCATGGTGGAGTTTTGTGCCATTTGCACAGTTACTGCGGACATAACATTCTCTTATATATTACTTCAGATTCTTTGCTTTAAACTGGTGTCCTACTACCAGTCACCAAAAACATTGTTTCTTTGATCTCTTCCATTTGACATGTTAGAGACCATAATTTAGAGCAAATGGTTTTCCATGAAATTGTGGATTTGAGAAAAATTCTGGATGCGGACTAGTTAAAATAGTTGTTGTTTTACTGGAATTTGTTAAGCCCCAACTCCATGAACTCGGAATTAACAGTAATAAATTGCACGAGTTCAACAAGTCTGAGATGACCATCATTCCCTCTTACATCATGTAGGCTACATCGATTGCCATAATCAACGATTCAGACTGGGAGCATATCGGAGGGATTTATAGAAGTTTTGTTTTGACAGTGATAATGCAGAGTTCACTCAAAAACTCCAATCCACAAATTTTGTATGTACAACAGTACAATGTAAACTACTACAAGTTCGAGAATATCTCATTAGCCCATTATTTCAAGAGATAATCCACTACAGCATTCCATCCCCATCCCCATATACACAAGTTCACTTCAAATTAGCCTTGATTGACCTGATCACTGGAAGCATTCAAATCCAGGGTGTAAATTTCATCTACAATTTACAAATGAGCCAATCAGAACATATCCAATGACTGTGTGTAGGGTGACGTATTCTCTCACTTAGTTAAGTCAGTCTACCTGATATGGTGGTAGGGATGGCAAGATACAAAGGTCACCAATTCTTCCTACTCAAACAGCAGATTTAAAAATTCTAATGGATTTAAGAGAGCTGGTGGGCTGATATATCAAGGCTAATTCCAAGTGTGAATGGAGAAGACTTGTGTATGAAGATCTGATGTCCATCCCATATTTCAACTACGTGTAAACCCTGCACCATAACTCTGACCAAAATAACATGTCAATTTCTTGGTCATCCATGGAAATCTGTTTCTGTTTGAACTGTACATGTAGATTGGACTACATCTGTACGTATCCTCTCCCATTCCGAAGAGCTCAAACTGAGCAGTTCAATTCCTCCACGAGTGTAGAAAGAACATAGAAAAGGAAATATTTCTCCCAGAATGTCTGAGGAGGTTTAGTCTTGACTTGCTCGAAGAAACAGATTTTCACGGGTGGCCCAATTTGTACTATACATGTACATGTATGCAACTGTTATATTGGACAACTTGTACATATTAATTTATTATATACAAAAAGTGAACATTTCCAATGACCTCGCTAAATATTCTGAAAGGGATCTCTGATGTTTTCATACATGTACAATGTACAAAGCACTTCTTTGTGTGTCATGGTAAGGAATTTACCAGTTTTTTTATCCAAAATTATTTATATTTTGCTTGAAGTATACATCCGGAAAGATCAGCCTATAAAAAATTGTGATATTCAGTTGCATAATTAATAACGGATTGATGATTGATCAAAATGTGCTTCCGAGCCTATTTTGGAATTTTCAGGAATTTGCAGGGAGAATTTTAAATTGTAAACCAAAACCATTCAAATAGTGAAACTTTCCATTGTGTGAAAATACAATTTTGATTTGAGGTGTCATATTTTTGGTGCAAGAGAAAGTCCTACCGTAAAAGCCTCAGAAATACCAAAATAGGCCAGGCAGCAGACTTTGATCATTCATATCTCCATTTTTATGCGATTGAAGATTACAATTCTTAGCTGATACATGTATTTCAGTACCGTATGTAAAGAAGAAAAAGTGATTTGGTAGGTTATGGGCTGAAGAAGAAAATCTGCTATCGTATTACCCTCGGACACAAAGGAGTGTTTATCATGTAAACATCACATATCATGTATGTGAGAGCTGATGATGGTTGGAGATCTGTATGTGTGTTACCCAGCTGCAGAAGAGAAAGACTTCAGATGAAAACTGACAAAGATTCTACAACTTGCACACTCACGGCACCCTGTATAATTCACTCCCACACTTTCATTTTCACTGTCATTACATGTATATTTTTACAATGTACATGTACATGTAGCATGTTGGTGAGTAGAAAGTAATAAATTAATCCTTCAAATATAAATCTGTATGACAGGCCATGACATTCCAAAACTTGACATATGCTGTTAATAGATATACATACCTTGCCTGCATAATTGCAGTTTTCCTAGATTTACAAGGGAAACTTTCAAATGAGTGTGTATTTTTCAGCCATTTCTCCGATACATTATCAAACCCTCCAATAATTCAATAACGGATGGTGAAATGTCCCATCATAAAATCAGGAAGTTGACCAGCTGGTTCAAAATCATGTAGGTACAATCCATTATTTTCATTATTTTAATGATTTTGGAGAGTGATCAAATTTATTAGAACAAATTGAATTTTAATCAGGTTATTGAATTATTAGAAGATTTGCCGAACTCGGATTATCTTGTATGAACATTTTCATCTTACACATCACAACTTTTCCTCGGGAATATGCAAATCTGATTCCAGTCCACGCTCCAGCAAAACAATTCTAGTATTCATCTTAGAAAAGATAGCATTGGATTCTCGTGGATTCCCGTAGAGTTGATTTGCAAGAATCTGTTTGGATTCCCGCGCTCTGAATTGTGACGAAAAGCAAGGCATGCATAAAATTAACCTGTATCCAATTGTTGCACTGATCAGGGTTCATACGCCTCCTGGAAAGTCCTTAAAACTCCTGAAATTCAATTGCTAACCTGGAAAGTCCTGGAAAATGCTTAAAAATGAAGTTAAACTCCTGGAAACTCCTGGAAGAACTATACTTTCCTCTTCTGGGAGAACCAGCGATCTGATGCCGCGCATTACTATGCCAAATTTTTTTCCTAAACTTCTTTAATTCGCTAATCTTTGTTGCGAGTTATTGTACTAAAGACTCCTGGAAAATTTAAATTGACCTGAAAAGTCCTGGAATTTATTCCTTTCATAAGTGTATGAAAGCTGACTAAAGTTGAATGTGCGTGTATTTGATGAGAGTTCCAGTCATAATGAACACGATGAATATGTGCATCGTCCATGTAGCCCGAGTTAGTACTATTATTGGAGATGTCAATGGAAATGCATTCACTTGTATATGATCAACATATGTATGTATGTGTTGATAATGAGGTACTGTATGCTGCAATTAGCATCGCATCGAATGTCATGTGATGTCAGGTAAATATAGTATTGGGTGGGAAAACCAGCACTTTCAAAATGGAGGAATACAAAATTTGAACAGGGCACCTACAGAAAAATATACTGTTTCATGAAAAAGTGTGAGAACTCAATATGTTGCGAAAAAAAATTGTTATCCATTTATACTTCATAAGTCAAACAGGGTGTTTACCTTTTAGACATGAAAAGTAGGAGGCAAGGGGGGGGGGGGGGCGAAAGGATTAAATCTGAATGACAAAAATGTGTCCACAAAATTCAGAAAATATTGTCAATGTTAATTCAAAAAATGTTTCTTCACCTCCATTTTAAAAGAGCGTGTTTTCCTTCAACTGAATTATCAATGCAGTAGAATATTGTTTATCTTTGTCTGGGTTCAAACTTAAACTTTGTGCCTATTGGATGGTGAATATGAGTACAGTTCACTGTTTTACCAGATTAGGCATGTTAGGGTGCAAATTGTGGTGCAGAAACTGAACTAAGGGAAGTAACTCTATGATGAGAGTGAAGGCTAGCTTGTTATCTCCCCTCACATGTCACCTGTGAATGGTTTAGAAAATGTTGCATTTACCACTTGTTTATTTGTAGTAAGAACAAAAGGGAAACTAATAATCCTTTATATTTATTAACTTTGAGCTTTTCGCAAACTTATAATGATAAGCCATGTTCTCCTGGTACAATTGAACCGGATTCGAAGCTCTTCAAAGCTACAACAGAAAACGCATATTGCTATTTTAGACTAATTTGTGTGTGAATATAAAATGTTATCTTCATTGCCGTTTTTTTTTTTTTTTTTTTTTTTTTCCATTTATTGGACAGAAATATTTGAACTTCTACTCTGCTAAATTACAAACAGAATAAAATACATATAGCTGTAAAACTTGGAACCGACTCGTACCACAGACCAACGTCGTCCTCCCTTCTGGAGCTGTGTAGAATGTATGTCAAGCAAACCAGACTTTATGCTGATACCCCAATGATTACTTTGGCAAGTTTAAGTTTGTATATCACCAATTGACAGATACATATAGTTCCCCATGTGAAAGCATAGACAGAAATAAAATTATTACGACCCACACTTTTCTCTGTGAAAGCTAGATCACATGCTGAGCTGTCCACTGTGAGTGTCCAGAGTCGTTTATTGTCATGACGATGATGCAGGTTGATTCACAGCACTATGTACATTCATGTTCATTACTAGACACAGGGGTCATATATGTTCAGAGATTTACATTTGTAGTTGTAGCATTTGTATTCGTTTCTCCATACTTAACTCGAAGGATCATGAACTTGTGACTGATGGTATTTATGATACACATGCGCTTTGACATATTTTCGGTATGTGGAAGGACATTGTACTTGTAAAGCAGTACTGGATACTGACATTATGAAAGGGACAGTGTTACTTTCTCAAAGTCCTATATACTTGTTTACTTTCTTCTGAATTATCTTTCATTTTCAAACATCTATTGAACATGACATGCATGCCAGTATGGCATTGAGCTGCCTCTGAAAGTAACATATCTGAACGTCATATGTTCATATCTTAGCATCAGTATCAGTTTAAATGATATGAGTTGCATGCCTTCACATGTACATGTACATGGTCTATAAAATTGTAATGATATACATCGTAGATTTATTGATGTTCATGGTACCTGGGCTCCAGGTGTCGAGATTGTAATTTGAGTGAAGATCTTGCGTGAACAACAATTTAAAATTTTCTTGTCACCCATAGTACACGTATTAAACTGGGACTTTCTGTAAATTCAATGAACATGCTTTAATAGGTTTTCGGAAAGGGTAATATTGAATGTTGCCCTGAAGATGGGAAGTTCAAACCTATCCAAGCCCTCTCATATCCTTACATGTAGCTCTTCATGTTCAAGACTGACTTCAATGTACATGTACAGATATCAAGTTGGTCATGCGTGTGTTGTGTTTGTTAATCACGAGTTTATGAAGGCTTGCCATTTGTCCTCCATTGAGAGAAAGAAAGACATTTTAGAATTACTTTCCTTGCCCGTTCCAGAGGCTGGTTACGGGATGACAAGGAACCTGGGCCAGGATTATTCCAGGATGGAAGATGGAGTACACGACCAGTTGATTTCTCTTCCTCGGTCGGTTTCGTCAGAATCACCCATGAGCGAGAGAAGAGCTGATGTCAACTCTAACAGCTCGGCCGCCATCTTTGAGCGATTCCTCTGGAGCATGCCGAACCCAGATCGGCGACGAATACACGAGATACCGCCACCAGAACTGGATGTTTATCTGGCAGAGTTCTTGGTCACTGTGAAGAAAGCCTCTGGTGGCGATTACGACTTCAAATCCTATCGCAATCTTCGGTATAACATTGATCGCTACTTGAGCGCCAAGGGTTATGGCTATTCCATTGCAAAATCCAGTTTGTTTCCTCTGAGTCAGAGTGCTTTTGAAAGGAGAAAAGATCTTTTGAAATCAGGAACAGTTTTTGGTCAGCTTGGATTCAGTTTACCAGTTCAATCCGGTTCTCTGCCTGGCAATGTACAAACAACCCCACAAGCTGAGCAGTCATTCGGTCCTGAATGAGGAGTTAATACTTAACAATGGCTAGATGCATTTGAACATGTACATTGTAATTCCTGCCGATGTCCCAATGTAAGGTTTAATCGATTCTTCCAAAAATTTAATTTGGTCTTCAAGTTCAAGAACTGTCCATTGTGCAAGACTGCCACCTAGAATTGACCAATGTGAAAAGTGTACATTATAATTGAATATTTAATACCATATGTAAAATCGATAGTGACAAGTCCAAGCCAAGGCGAACAACTCTTTACATGTATCGTGTTGTATCCCTCAGTCCCACATATATTTGTGCCAATCAAATAGTTCTGCATTGTTTATATATTTCTGCAATTTACATGTACAGTATAAATCTAATGTTCTTGTTTCTTAATGATGAATCCACATCTTCAAAGAGGAAGAAATCTTAATGGACCTTAATTGATTCGCTGGATTTTCTTTTAATTTACCAAGCAAGCCAATTGAAATGCCAGATTTCAGTTTGAAAATTTGAATTGACCAATCATGTGCAAGCAGTCAACTGTTCTCCCGATTTACAGCATTTTGACACAAGCTTTTCGTCAAACAATGTATTTGGAGGATTTATTGCTCATGATGATGCAGGTTTGAATTTCTGGATTGGTGATGCGCTGTATTCATGTCTCAAAATGATTGCGTTGATATTTTTTTCTGTATTGTTGCATAAACAACATAATAATTGACAGTATGAATTCACACCACAATGTGAAGGTTTTGTCTTTATATCAACCACACATGTACAATTCATATTCACTGACTGAAATTTACCATAAATCGAAAATTCACATTGACATGATTGACTGAAAGTGCCGACTATTGTAATGTTGTCTTGAGATATTAAACTGATCGTTGAAAGCAATGTTGAATCATATTCACTCACTCATCCTGTCATAATCTAGTTATTGTGCAAATTTTTTAGTTTCATCTACGGTATAATGATTCCATAAGATGGATGATAAAAATGTTCCGCAACCTTCTGACTTAACCCAGTTCTCAAGCCAGTGATTTCTTTCTGTTCCAATTCAGCGAGCGAGCGGATGTTCAAACCCAGCCGGAATTGGTCAAGTTCTACGTTTACCGCAGGAAGGCTTTCATCACCCGGACAAAAATCTGACCTTGCCGTTCAGAGTCTCCCAACCTCAGCGATTCGAACAAATATGCACATTCCACTGGCCACTGAGAAAAAACTGCGCTTCCGTAAAATACAAACGAGATGTTACGTGAATAAGTTTGAGAGCTGGTTACGAGCTAATTTTGCAGAAGAAGGGCGTTCCATCGAAGAGGTTCCCCCAGAAGAGCTGGACTCCTATCTGGTTCAGTTTTTCTCCAATGTCAAGTCGCACCTCGGAGAGTACGGCTACAATTCGCTGAGGGCGATACGTTCCGGCCTGGAGCGCCATTTGAGAGAGAATAACTACCCTTTCTCTATCACATCCTCGCCGGCATTCTCTCGAAGCCAAGGTGCATTCAAAAGACGGAGTCTGAGTATAAAAAGTGTGAAGAACACCTGACATGCTGGAGGAGAACGTGGAAGTGATCCACATGTGTTTCAGGATTAAGTTAAATTATTTGCTCAAGGATGCTTCCCCCGAGTCCAAAACATAAGATACTTGGTTCATAATGTTGGATAGTAAAATGGGCCCTCAAATGAGTATAGGAAATTACTGTATCACTCTCTCTCCAGAAAACCTGGCAACTCGCATCATGCCCATGGCTTCAGTGAGTTGAATGGAAAAATACAAGTGCATGTGTCTATTGTGCACAATCAGGGAGGCATTGACTAGTAAATTGAGGACAAATGTCCTGTTTTTCCCTCTGACCATTGCTACTTAATGTGTACTTGTTCATCAGCCAGTAACCTGGTAACTAATTACGAACTTGCTTATTAGACAATGTGATGGAATATAAGATATGGCGTTTATCAGCTTCTGTAGGGTTGGGAACAATTAATAACGCAGTTACCTGTGTCCAGGTTACTTGTCTATTATAAAGTAAGGTTACTGCTGGCAACCTGAACAGAACGACCAGTTTCCACTCATTTCAAGCTGTGATTTTGTAAAATTATAGAACTTCGATTGGACATTCCTCTCTAGCCCAGATCGTGTTGAACATTGGTCATGTTGGTAAATGATAAAAACCCTCAATATATATAGCTGCTCAGCTACATACATGTACATATATTTCAATTGTCTAATACCTCTGAGGTTCCTGTGTGTAAAATTGATAGGAAACTCAGCTCCCCAGTCAGCTTGTCATTAGAGGTGATTGACGTGGAGAAATGGGATTAGCAAATCTCAAACTTGTTGCTAAATCATGTATACAGCTGAAATAATGCTTAATGTGACATTATTATTATTATTATTATTTTTTAAATTAACTTTTTTATTTATTAATTTATTTTTTATTATTACGTATTTTTTTTTATCCATTAAAGCCCTGGAACAAGCCACTGGGTTCTGGTTATGATTTTACAGTATACCCTTACAATGCCCATGTACATGTAGAGACACCTGATATTTCAAATTTCAATATATTTGCGGAAAACAAAAAGAAAAATATACATAACCCGCCCAGCTACTCACTTTGAGTACCGGTATACAGATTTATATTTCAACTGTGCTCTGCTTCTAGTATTCTGGAAGGACAATCTGATATGGAGTTGGCTCCCACAAATCAACTGCATAATTCTGTGTTTACATGTGTCTTACACAAAGATATTTTGAACAATGTACTACGTATATGTACACATGATCTATATATTCATTAATGTAATAAAGTTAATAACAGATAATGTCATAGTTGAGTTTAATACACTATGTACATGTAATCGAAGTGATACACGCCAGTATATCATGGGTATAAGTAGGGCGATTCCACGACAGAGAGTGAAAGTTGCTCAAATTTCAAACTGCTAGGATTGGGACATCTGTTGATTTTTTGTATCAACCAGTGGCTGAACTAAGACAAAATGAAGTTTTTGTCATTGACTGTTCCACATTCTAGAAAAAAAATACCATTAAAATACCTAGCAAACTCGGACAGCCATAAAATGTGATTTTCAAGTAGGCCTCAAATTAAGATGTAAAATCTGAAGTATTCATCTCAGTTTGGTTATATCTGATGTTAGTAACTAATAACCATGTATTCTAACATGCAAACTTGCCAAATTTGTGAAGTTGGCAAGACTATGTCATTTTCACTCAATATTCAATCCGATTATCGCAATGTAACTTACGTGACAAATTTTCATGGGTCATTTTGTCAAGAGATAATATAGGCAATAGATATAAAAAACTCTTCCCTCAAATGAAACTACCTCATGTCCACTAGGAACATCCACCTCTTAACTTGGTAAAAAACAAATAGTTGAATAGAAATTTAGGCGAGTGAAGTTGTGTAACTTACGTGACATGTCACGTAAGTTACAAAAATTGTCACGTAAGTTACATATAACAAAACCATGTAAACTAGGAAGAATTTTTTGTCAGAAGCAAATCCAACTATTAAGTATTTCTAACTTTGTTACCACTAAAAGTATACTATTAAGATATTCTAAACTGTCCTTGCAGACAAGTACAGGGTCCAGTCCCATAAATAATTCCAATGTTTTCACTGAAAATATGGTAATGAGTTTGGTAATTAATTAGAAAATAATGAACAGTTAAGTATCCCAGAAATTGTTATTCCTGTATATTTACATTGTATTATTCAATTTCTAAACATTTCTGCAAATATTTCCTGAATAAATAGTCCAGAAACCCATCCCATGTAACTTACGTGACGCACATTTGTAACTTACGTGACACAGGTTAACAATCTTTATAACCCTTGTGGTAAAATATGGCAAAGTGACTGATGGCAACTATAGTCATACCTACTAATTCATTGTTCAAGCTATCGCTATAGGTGAGAACTTTTAAGATTCTTCCAACCAAATCAGAGAATTTTTAACATACGTCAAATGACCCAAAACTGCCCTAATTCTCTGAATAACTTACGTGACACTTTTTTAATTAAGCCCAGATGCTAATTAGTTTCACTGAAATTAATCAAAAACCCATTCAAATTATAAGAAATACTTTTATTTAAGTGATTTGTTTTGTTATTGGTGTAGTCATGGCTTTTGTCAAATGTTACAAATACATCCCCATCGGGAATGAAAATGTAACTTACGTGACATGGAATCGCCCAGTATGGCAGGTGGCTTCAGTTGAGCATGTTTAATAAGTAGGTGAATACTGGACTTACGTCAAATTTAATTTCAAGTCCATAGAATTGTTTCACATTTATGAAAAATCCAGAGAAATGAGAGGCTTTTCCCCATAGGACTAGAAGATAAACCAGAATTGCTTGTTCTGTCAGTTGATTGGTTGACAATGGTAACATTAACTGGGCCAAAATTGATTAACAAGAAGTGACAAATCACAGAATCTGATTGGATAATTGATAATTGATATTGTGGAAGTCCTCATTGAATCCATTTACCATATTTACAGGCCAGGTAAATGTTATATTTAATTCTCTCCAACTCTCTCCAGATGTATTGTTTTCATGGCCTGGTAAACATTGATATAATAAATGATCCAAAATCCGAATTGTGTGGTCGTGTGTGTATTCAGGGCACTGATCATTTACATGCAGCCAGTGAAGGAGCAATTGCAATTACAAAGACTAAAAGGAAAATAAGTTGTAAATCATTTAAGATACATGAGTAGTGTGACTATTACGTCACAGGACCTACGAAGTAGGTTGAGAAAGATGACTTGGGGGTCCAAGCGTAATGTTATAGGTCACCAAAGTAGATCAAATTTCATCAAAAGTTAGTCAGCTCAGAACTTGCTGGTAACAGTTCCCTAATGCACCTTCATACCTTCATGCCAAAAATCAAGGTTCTAATGTCAGCGGTTCTCCTTATTTTGCCGACGAAAGGATTCGGATGGACTGACTGACTGACTGACTGACTCACCCACTCATTACCGGACAATTTGCAAATGAGAGCCTACTTTGTAGGAACATGTAGCTTTGCTTGAGTTAAGGAGATAACAGAATAACGTTTCTTGTTGACTCTTACACTCCTCCAGCTCTCAAAACCAGCCACGGCATTTTCCAATTGTTGTAGCTGAAGCAAAATCAGTTCATCTCGGTTATTTTCAACATGGTGTTGAATGGGGGTTGTGCAAAATGCATTATGCGAGGGGTTCTCCTGACATTCGAAATGGAGTGAAATGATTCTGTTGCTTTCCCAAATGCTCACTGAAGACCCCTTGTTTTGGTTGCAGAATCTGTGGATCATAGAAGTTCAGCACGGATAGCACGGGGAGACAGATACTCAAAGATAGTCACGTCAAGTTCATCCGATGACTCCCTCAAGATGAAAATTATGGACAGAAGAATACGCTGTCACGTGAAGACATTTGAACGCTGGAAAAGGACCGATCCGTATTACGATGAGAGGCCCATGGAGAGTATCTCACCCGTGGAACTAGATGTCTACCTCACAGAATTCTTCTCGGACGTGAAGATGCAGAGCGGGGGCGATTTCACCAAGCGGTCCCTCAAGCAGATGAGAACCAGTCTTGAACGTTACTTGAGAGAGCAGAATTATCCGATGTCTATAACGAATTCAGTCGAGTTCCCCAGATCCACAGCTGCTTTCAAGAACAGATTTAACTCATTGATTCGTTAATGTATGAAAACTTTTTGTGGTGTTGAGGCTGGGTAAAATGTGAACAGGCCTTATGCTTCCTGACTTTGAAGATGCCTTCATCAAACAAATCACAGTGGCAGTGGAATACCATCCAAACTATCCACCTTGATCATTGCACATATTCACTTTATTTGATCTTCCATCAACGTGCTACACCAGACTATTTAGTCTATTGGCCGTGCTCAAAATATGCACATAGGCCACTGTTAATTAATTCTTTGTTTCTCGTAACCTTGCTTGTAAAAATACACCTGCTGAGTGCAATAATTATTAATTATTAGCTTGCAAACCAATTGTATACAAATATGAAGAAAAAGAGCAAGTTTTACTCGTGAAAATGTAAATCCTCATGGATTTTTGTTATTTGCCCTCAAAATGTAGATGAGGGCTGGTTACGGAAAACGAACCATAAATTAAATAGCGGCCTGATTGAAACCTGAGGCCAGACATCGCACAGATAATACTAAAGTTTTGAGGTGGTGAAAATATGTACTAACTCCCCATATTTGAAGTGGCAAACTCCCCATATTTGAAGTGGCAAATAGTTGTTTCACATGAACTGTCGTACGGTCAGACTGCCTAGGAAGTGGAGAATACTTTGCCATTGTTTATAATTTCGAAACCAGTATACTAACTTAAGTTTATGCACACTGGTCCAAATGCAGTTAATTTTTCCAGCACATAATTGAAACCAGTACAGGGGTTGAATTTTTTTTTTTTTTTTTTTTTAACATTTTTTAGCTTTCCCTTCGGGCAACTGATTTTTTCAAACTTTCTTACCCATCTACCTAGTATAATCTGTGGCGTGTTTGACTCCTCCTCCTCCGCTTTACTCACTGCACAGCGGGTCACATAGGTGTGGCGCGGGATAGGCTGGGGCAAGAGACTTGGGGTTTTCACTACTGAGATTCCATGGGCCAGGCTTGCACCCTACTGTAGAATGGGTCGTCTGCGCATGCGCAATGAGTAGTGCGCGATGAGTAGTATAGGAAGGGCTCCCTATAGTAGTAATAACTTGTCTCTTTCAACGTGTTGTGTGTTCACTGTTGGCAATACATGCTGAGTGAAAATGAGGTTGCCCAATGCAGGGCAGGTGAAAGAGCAAGAAAGACTTGCCTGCGCCGATTTTAGGTTGTCTTGGGCAGCCGGACAGGTATTACATGTATTCAGACCCCTGCAGTATAAATACAGGATCATGCATTTTGACATCTCAGACTAGGTTTCTGGCCCTACCAAAACATCTATGTATGGATTAAATATATCTCCCGACACAGAAGAGTTTCAAGTTCTTTGGCACTGCACAGATTATCCATATTGTTCTAAGTCACAAACTGGATACAACCATCAACCAAATCACAGAAGATGAAGATGTAAATATTTGAATTGTAGTTTATAGTGGCGAGACTGTGCAGGCTGCCTGAGAGAGGAAGTAGTATTAGTATGGAAGTACAGGCTGGGATAGTAACCGTGAATTTGACCAGTGAACTGGTGAATTCACTTGAAGGCATATTGATTTTAAATTTACTTTAAAATGGTAGTCCTGCGAGAATCATGGCAAGTAATGGAATATTAATAAAATTCATACCCACAATGAATTTTCAAATTCTGGTTGTTTTGAATCACATGACGATCTCACTTTTCATAGCTTCATGTGGATACATGCAGGGCTTTATATTACATGTTGTTCACACCTTTTAAGGGTGTGCCCAAATTAAATATGCCCAAATTATATGAAGTTTGGGGAGAGAAAGAATTCTAAAAATGTACAAAATATGTAGTTTGTTGGCAAGTATTCAACAGGAAATTAATAACTGGTTACTTTTTAAACTTTTTCGGCAATTTGCATCCTGTTATTAATCCGTCTTATATGTATTTTTAATTTGGGCACATTAGCATAATCTAATAGAGGGTGTGCCCAAATTAGCGTAATATAAAGCCCTGACATGTACATGTAGTTATTTTTCCACTATGACCATTGACACGACTGAAGGGATAGAGAACTTGTATTGGATACATTTGAATTCTATTCTGGACTACAGAATCAGACAAAACTGCATGGTTCCTTCTCAAGTCTCAGGGGTCGAAATTTACACCTGTCTACCTGTCTCTGACAGGTAATTTTTGAAAGAGACAGGTAGAGAAATAAAGTACCTGTCTCTATTGAAAGGTAGCCAATAATTTTGTTTTGGTGTTCAAAATATATCTTCAACAAAATTCATTCAAATCACCTGCTAATAAGTGGCAGTGCAAGTAAACAAGGTGTCATTAATTTGTTAGTGTCTTGCAACATCTAACTCTGTCATTTATCTCGAGTTACATGTTCATGTTACGATTGCATGTTCAGGTAATTCTTAAAGGTGACAGGTAAACATTTTGGCCACCTGTCTTGAGTGACAGGTAAATTATTCTGAATATTTCGACCCCTGAGTCTGGTATTTTGTCAGCACAATACACACATGCAATGTTTTTGAAAATTGCTTGGATGATCAGTTTAATAGACCGAATGCTCACTGAAGACCCCTTTAATATTTTGGTTACAGAAGCTGTAGCTTACCCTCCGTATAGAAGCTCGAGAGATGCCTCAGGACCGACACTGAGCAAAGGCCGCTCACTCTCCCGGCTGTTCACATCAGATCCCTACAGGGTGAAGATTATCGACCGGAGAATCCGCTGTCACGTGAAGAGATTTGAACTCTGGAAGCAGGCAGAACCATATAAGGATACAAGGGCCATGGAGACCATCCCACCAGTCGAGCTGGACGGCTTCCTCGCCGAGTTTTTCTCTAACGTGAAGATGCAGAGTGGTGAAGACTTCAGCAGGCATTCTTTCAAAAAGATGCGAACAAGTCTCGAGTTCTATTTGAAAGAGCAGAACTATCCGCTGTCCATAACACATTCACTGGAGTTCTTCAATTCAACCGCTGCATACAAGCAAAGACTTTGCTCCTTGACTCATTGAATTTAACTACCAGTGTGTTGTAGACATTCTGATAGGCTCGGTTGATCCATGATCTGAACACATGGTACGATCATACCTAGATACTTCTGTTCATAACCATGTGGTAACAGATTTTACCTGGTTATATTAGGGTGTGTCTCCAAAATATCACAGCGGGACCCGCAAACGGCTCAATCACATTCATTTAATGAAGACATACCTCCAGCCCTTGGGTGGTTTTGAAATGTCCCCATCACAAAATAAGAACACTATATTGTTTATGTGAACTATCGCCGATTTTATCCCCCATTGGTGCCCCTTGTGTACTATGACCCCATAGCATGTCAGATTTCCAGGTCAAATATTTGAAAACAGATAATTTCAATGGCTCATGTGACGTAATGCTTTGTGAAGCTGGAATAGGGCTAAATACATAGTGAATGAAGTAAATAAGCTAAGGATATAGTTTAATGAAATGTGATATTCCATTTGCTTAGTAAGATGGATTTATGATCCATGAAATTTGGAGTACGATCTCCGTTCAGGATTAATATTATTGTGCAAACAGTATTTGAGTCACTAAATTATTGTCACACTGAAATCTCAGTGACTCTCTCTGTCTCTCTCTCTCAACTTGAATATTCAACTTCAATGGGTGTAGCCAGGATTTATTGTGAGGGGGTTGTTTCCTATGCTTACTTACGTGTATTAGGGAGCCCTGTAGTGTGCTGTCCAAATTAGGAAAATCAGCTTTCAATTTCAAATCCCAACCCCCCACTGACTTACTGCATTTCTATGTAATCTGTTATGTCATTACAACAAGGTGAATATTGTGTTATTAGTTTTCTTTGATCATAAAACATTGTAATACCAAATTGGAATTACATAATTATGTTTTATTATATGAAATAATCAGGATGCATTTGAATTTGACGTTGAATATATTACATATAACTCGGAAGATGGTTATTGTGAAGATTTTCTTTGCGAATTACATTTCTAATTCGGGCCTGATCATGCATGCACGTTGAAAACTGCCATCATCTGTTCAGCAGGTGTCTGTGACGTCAGTTGCATGATAGGCTTCAGTAGTGACGTCGCCCAAAGTTATATTCACGAGTCGGTAGGTGAATGTGACATTCTGGCACGTGAATATAACTTTCTGTGAATAGATATCATGTGACGGTCAATTGTCCAATCGCATGAAGGATTGACATGTACTGCTAGTGGATGGATGGATGGATGTACTTGGGCACTCCATCGCACTGCGATGGGCACAGGTCGTGCGAACACGCCGTGCAACCCGTTTCCCCCAACCCGCCCTACACATGATCCCTCTTAACAGTGTCACATAGACACTGTTTAATCCCCACATTCTTATTAAACAATATACATTCTCAGTCATATTACGAATAATCTATTTTGTTACATGTATGAACTTTTAAAGCTTTCAAACTGAATAATTCCAAATAAACAGAGTTTACGATTTTGGGAGAATATTTGCTGTACCCATTCATGTATACTAACTCCTACATACATTCACTCGTTGAGTTACATTAAAAGCAATTGTCAGTGTTGCACATGCAGTTGCAGAACTTTTGCTGGGAAAAAAAATTAGGCAACTGATATTTTTAGAAGTCCTTCAAACCCTTGGATGAACAGTTCCCACCTATGACATTTGTGTTACCAGTAATCAACTTTAAAAAAATTGGGTAGGTACATGTAGGCAGGGAAACAAGAATATTATTGTGGATGGCCTAATGCTCATACAAGACCCCTTGTTTTGGTTGCAGAATCTTTAGTCCACCATGATCCCTTCAGAAGACAAGGCAGTAGATCGGAGGCAAAACCCAGGAAAGGTTGGTTCGAAACACGGTCGGGATCGGCAGATCCATTCAAGCTGAAGATTAACGACCGGAGAATACGATGTCACGTGAAGAGGTTTGAATGCTGGAAACAGGCGGAACCGCATAACGACACGAGAGCCATGGAGAGCATCCCTCCAGTCGAGCTTGATCTCTACCTCATGGGGTTCTTCTCAAACGTGAAGATGAAGAGTGGTGGAGATTTCACCAAGCAGTCCCTCTCGCAGATGAGAGCGGGTCTCGAACGTTTCTTGAGAGAGCAGAACTATCCGCTGTCCACGACAAATTCTGCTGAGTTTTCCAAATCCACAGCTGCCTTCAAAGAGAGACTCCGCTCCTTGACTCGTTAATGTTAGAATCTGTTCTTTTTTGTACTTCAAAGTTACATGTAGGAGTTCTGAGAAGCAATTTACTTGATACCGGTAACTTTGGATTACCGGACAGTTTTACATGCAATGCACCATTGTGCCTCAGTCTTTGAGAATACATGTACAAGACTGGAATAAATCTTCGAGGTTCAAGTGACAAATATTCTATGGAAAAGCAGGCTGGACTTTATAATTCTCCCAGTTTGTGGTATTATCACATTCACATAATGTGTGGAGCACTAAACATACATGTACAGCAAACACATGGAATTTATGTACTCCAGTACCTTGCTAGCTAATCGACAACCATTAGCCTCAAGCTTCCGGGGATTGACCTGGGGTGTCGTTGTGCACACCTCAGGTCACAGAAAGTTAATAAAGGGAAAGGGCTGTGGGGCAGCCCACACAATTCACCTCAGCAATCAGCAATTGTCGAGGTAAATGCTGTGGCATAAGCAGTTCACCTCAACAATGTTTAACATGGTGTTAAATAGGAATTACTTTAATATGACAATATTTTTGCCGAGTTGAGTTTTCCGAATTGTGTGGGCTGTGGGGTGAGTGTGAAAAGAAATAGGACCCAAATGTCATGATATGAATGAACTACAATGTATTCTCTATGATACAATGACGTCACTGGGGGATTTTCTTTCCTCTGAAAAGCCAAATTTTAACACAGAAGTAAATCGAAAAAACTTCGAAAAAGGCTAGTTCAGCTCTGATTTTAACACATAATTTGAACGGATGTACTATCTTTTACTTCGCCAAGTTGTAGAAATTTATCGCAAGTATGAGAGAAGATTTTTAGGAAAAACCTGTTACGCTACATTGAGGCCTAGGTTAAAAGTCCCCCAGGTGTGCGGGTGGCGGTCACAGCACTGTAATTGATAGAACAGCTGATCCTTTGTTTAGAGCCACTGTTACTTTCGTTGTGTCTAAGAGAATTGTTGAAAGCAATTTTAAATCCTATTCACTCACTCACTCCCTCCTTCCAATAAATTCCTGTAATTAAAGAAAAATTCCTATATTTCTCCTATATTTTCGTGAAAATATATTTATTCCTGTATTTTACTCCTATATTTTCATGAAAATATATTTATTCCTGTATTTTACTCCTATATTTTCATGAAAATATATTTATTCCTGTATTTGACTCTGAGGTCACCGTGATCTCTGCCTACATACATGATGTATTTTTTGTTTCACGAGCAGATTTTATTTTTTTGGGACACACAGTGGCAGGACTCTTAACATTATGGACAGGGCCAGACAACTGACAACTAGCAAAGTAAAATTGATGTAGCAGAATGTCCAGGTTTATTTTTGCTTTTATCAGCGGTTGAAATTCAGAAATTGTAGTTGCCTAAAGAGCAAGTCCATGACACAAAGTAGGTTGCCCATAGCAGTTCCAACTCTTATATTTTACAAACAGGACAATAGAGTCGTTCCGGAAAGGTAAAAGTGGAAAGTAACTTGCCCGCACCAATTTTAGGTTGTCTTTAGCAGTCAGGCAGGCATTATTTCAACCCCTGTTCATTATCGCCTTCAATCTTACATGTTAAAAAAAATAAAAAAAATCACGAAACAAAAAATAGAATTTGTGTGGCCTTAGACAAAAGGGTTGTTCAACTCCCATTGATCATATTTTATCTACACTGTACATGCAGCTGCTGCTCTAGTTTCATGATCAGACTCCGTTGGAGCAAGCATGGATACAGTTGAACATGTATATACATGTACAGGTAGACCATTTCAGTGCTGGAAAAGAAATGAACATGAGATTGCAGCGCTCTGGATGATTGATTGTGTTTATAAACATAGAGCTTTACTTTGAATTTAAAATCTGGCCTTGTTTTGGTTGCAGGGTCGGCAGATCTCAGCCTAGTTCACATTGAGAATGATACTTCACGATCGTTCCAATGTAGTGGGACATCTCTATCCCAGCACTTGTCTGGTTTGCCAGATTCCTCATGCAGATTGCAGTTCGTAGACCGACGAATACGAAGCCATGTGAAGAGATTTGAGCGCTGGATGCAGGCAGAACCATTCTGGGATTTCCGGGCCATTGAGAGCCTACCCCACACGGAACTTGACGCCTATCTGGCCCAGTTTTTCGTTGGCTTGAAGTGCCAGACTGGTGAAGACTTCACGAGAAAATCGTTGGCACGAATCCGATCGAGCCTGGAGCGGTATCTGAAGGACCAAGCTTACCCCCTGTCCATCACGGTTTCACCGGAATTCTCACATTCCCAATCTATCTTCAAGACTAAGCTGCAAAATTTAGCTAACTGAAGATTTAATTTTGTCACCGAACCCTGTATCAGTTCAGGCTTGAAATAGCCATATCACGACAACCGGGTTTGAAATAATTCACACACGGGTTTGAAATAGTTTGTAACCTGTTGCCCTTGACTACCGATCATAACGAGGCTACGGAAATTCATCTGCTACAGATCGCAAAATATTCAACAAATTCAGCTGTACGAAGGTTTGTCGCACTTTTATCTCGACTGGGCTTTTTCAGCTTTCTTCCAATGATGATTGTCTTTCAATTCGAGAATGTACGAGTGATGTGAGAAAGAATCCATTATTTGGTGACAAAATGGTTATCTAGGTTTGAGTCCGGGTTGATCACAGGCAGGTCACAAAATCCGATCAACCCTTCCTATATGGCTCAGCCTTTTTAAATATTTTCTGTTGTTCAGGCTTTGTATTACTGAAAAAGACACCAATCTAGTGTGACTCGTCATGCCTAGAAACTCTGTTCTCAAGATCAGTTATTCAATTATTTGCTTTTCATCTAATTTGATGGCACCACCGTGTGCTATATACATGTACATGTATATTCTTTGTTATTTTCCACTATTGAAAAATCCCAAAATCCCTAATCTATCAGGTTCTCCGAAAGATGGACCGATACATGTAACATGTTTTGCAACTTTGATTCCTGTTATCAGACCCTAATCTAGCCCGTCAGCATCCGATATTCGGATGCTGCCATGCCATTGGCATGCAGTGCCCTTGCTGTTAAAAATAAAAAATAAACAGTCTTCTTTAGTTGCTGTAACTATAATACCAGTTTCAACAGGCTTTCAGGGAGCACCATTCTGCACATCGGATCTCCCTCTTCCCCTCGAAACCAAATCCCGTCCCCCAGCTCGCCGCTCAGCCCATTCACTGCACGCAACTTTGCCTGCACTTCCAGGGCCATAGCCAGGATATCTTGAGGGATGGTTCGCCTTCGCTTCAAAAGGGCACATAAGAGGGCTCGCTGTTTGAGAAAAAGGGCAAATTTGTACATGTGGGGGGTTGGGCTTCAGGTTGAAAAGGGCATTGTTATGAGAATAAAACTACATGTATTCCAAAATTTGTGGTTTGCCCGAACCCAGAAAACGGCTATGGGCCTGTCTTCCTGGTGCTTACCAACCCCTGCCCTTTAACTCTGGATGTGACTCGGGTTATCACATGGACTTGAATTGTGAAGAATTTTGACTACGTAACCATTTGTTACAACAGGAGGGTGATCATGACTTTATTGTCAATGGAGTTTATGTAGATCGCAAAGCATTATGGGATATATATTCATGTTTCAAAACATTTGATTCATTGGTGATCTGACATTTTCATTGGATTGTGAATTGGAAGAAAATCCTGCCAATGTGTTCATCCACAAATACTCCTTTTATTGTAGCGGGTGGTTGGGTGGGTACAGGTTCCTGTTGCTTCATGGCATTTTGCTGAGAAGTAACATGAACTTGATAATGTGATGTTTAGCACTGTAATATCACTTGTCTTTATTGCCCCATGTAAGCGTCCTGTCTGTGTCTTGTGCGCTGTCCTCAGTGTTTTATAGGATGGATGGAGGGTATCTGGTTCCATGCTGCTTCAAAGATTTCCTCTTTGAAGTAGCAGGAACACAACTTGGCTGGGTAGTTCATTGCTGATTCGTCGTGATATAGCTGAATTATTGTTGAAAGCCACGTTAAATTCTATTCACTCACTCCTTTTATTGTACCAGTCGAGGGACACCTATCACCTATAAAACGGTTGAAGGTAATATTCAAACATACCTCCTCTTCATGTTCCATGTTGTAGCATTTGTACCAAAAAAGTGGTGTTGATTTCCTGGTAAATGCCAGTGAATAACCGGTTCACTCTCACACGGACCTACATGTACAATGTGTATTCCCATCAAAATGTAATAAAAATATTGTCAGCTATCTAATTTGCATAATAATAGGCCAAATATTTGTCACGCTATTCAAACAACACTGACTGGTTCTTCAAATGGCAAATTAATTTTGGGACATGGAACAATAAATAGATTAATGCACCTGAAGTTTTGGAGCATTGGTTAAGAAGGAATCAAAAGTTATTGAGCAAAAACGACCTTTTTACCTCCATTTTAAAGAGCGGGAGCAATTGTTAAAGCATTATATTATACATGTACATGTACATGTATTTGTAAATACAGTGGGGTTAGTAAAACCTCTATTCAATTGGTCTACCCACCTTGGTATTTATGAAGTTGATATATTTATACCATTGCCATTAAGGCCAAACAAAATAATATGTATTACATAGTACACATTTGAAAATTCGGGTAGGTATAATTAGGCTTTTTTTTTACTCAAAACTTTTGTTTTTTGAATGGAGCGAGGCACATCAAGTGGTTCATTGATGTTTGGCCTTATATATATGATCAATTTGTCAAAAATCACCACGTGGTCTTAAGATTGTTCATTTTCAGCATTTCTTAAAGCAAATGTGAATACTTTCCTTGCCTGGATAATAAATTATCACCTTCAGCCTACATCTGGCATATCAAAATGTTTCACCTGGCACGTTCCGCAGAAGCGGATTGGGTCAGTAGATTTTGCCCATTTTTGGGGGGATCGGCACATTTTCAGTAGATAGGATCTGGTAACTGGAAACACATTAATTTGTTTGGCGTAATGATATATTTCATGTGTTACATGTAGGATAGGGAGAGGGTGCAATAAATGAGCATGATTACCTGCATACATTTGCCTGCCATTTTGCTTCATTGCATGGTAGTAATAAATATCCCGCGTCTTCCCATGATTGAATCCTGACAGTTTTAATGTGGTAATTAAATTGTGCATGCATTGAAGTTGTATTCGAATAAGTTCTGGGTCTCAATGGCATTCACTGTTGTTTTGTTTTGTGGTTTATATTGCAATAAAGTGTATTAAGAAATATTGACCAGGGATGTTTTGTTTGGTGAACGGCTGTTCTGGGTTGCCTAGAGGTTTTGCAAACTTGATTTAAGGGGACCCAAATTGTTTACCTCAGAGATCTTGTCGTAAGAGGCAACTAACTGGGGCACCCATGGGGTTCCTGGGTGTTAAAAGGAATAGGACCCTACGTATGTGGTTTCCTGGTGTGCAAAGGAATAGGAACTATTGTCATGATTTGACTGAAATAGTGTTCAAAGCGACGTTAATTCATATTCACTCACTCCCTCGTTTACCTAAAAAACGTTTATTTCAACATATCTCTGAATGTGCGTAACCCATACAGGTTACCCGGCATGCCCGGAGAATAAGAAAATGGGTTACCATGGAAAATATTACGTAACACTTCTGTTTACCATATTCACTGATTTCTGTACCGGTTGCCATGGTTGCAGGCCTCTGCAGGTTCGTACACTTCTGAGAAGTTCTGGAAGGTCGTGAAAGATGAAAATACACTTCCATTATTTGAGAGAATTTGCAAGAGTAATTTGATTTACTGATTTCAGAATGAGTCATCAGTTCATATGTGTGGATAATATTGACATATTGCGAGGACCTATGGTTAAAAGTGAAATGAGGGGAATTTACCGGATCCAATTGAAGCATATTTCCATACGTGCGATGGCAATGATTCAGGGGAGATTAGGCCATTGTCACTTGATTGGTTGTTTAGCATGACCTCGATTTTTTAAATACACATGCTACATGTAGATGCTATAATTATTTATTATTAATTATTAAATTGCAAACCAATTGTATATGAATATACAGAAAATGAGTAAGTTTTACTCATGAAAATGTAAATCTGGGATTTTGAGGGCAATAATTAAAATAGATGAGGGAATCCCTCATCTATTTTAATTATTTGCCCTCAAAATATAGATGAGGGCTGGTCATGCTAAACAACTAATCAAGTGACAATGGCCTTATACTCTTTCCACAGAGGGCTAGAATGCACCGTTCAGTAAATCTTGACTTTGCAATAATAAAACTCCCACAAAACCTGTTAAAATACATGTAGTTTAGAGCACTTTTAAAGGTGAAATGCAAAGGTTTTCATATTTTCCTTTTTATATTCTTCAAGGGCCATTTAATGATCGAAATGTCCGTCTAACTACTTCATTTGACATATTTTGACTCCTTGAAGCTTTCAAAAAGTGCTTCCAGTTGGTATCTCAAGCCCGGCCGATTTCAGAAATGAAATCCGCATCGCTTATTTGCCCTTGTTTGACTCTGGTTTGTGACGTCACATCAGACCACCTGGCTGGTCGTCAATACTTGTAGCGTTCAGTCTCCGGGCGGCTGGTGTGACGTGATGGCAAAATCAAGGAAAGACTTTTGAAAATATTCTAGCAGACAAGATAATTCAAATTAATCCAAGTGAAGTAGATATACTGTTATTTCTATCATTATTCAACCTATAGTAAATGTAAAACAGAGAATTTCAAAACCTTTGCATTTCATCTTTAAGTATGAACATTTTTTGGTTTGCAGAATATTCGACAGACTTACAGATGTATGTCCCAAGACAAAAGTCGATCCGTGGTACCAGTACCCGGCCATACACCAGCCCTGATCCTAAGCTCTCGCTCCTTCAACTTCACGATGCCCGACTGAAAATAGTGGATAAAAGGATGCGTTCGTCAATCCGGTGTCTCGAACGATGGATCCTAGCCGAACCATACCACGATCGAAGATACATTGAGAAAATACCGGCGTCAGAACTGGACACTTATCTTTGCGACTTCTTTCGTAATGCCAAGACTCAATCCGGAAATGATTTCACGAGGAGGTCTCTGTATCTCGTAAGAACAAACATAGGACGTTTTCTGAAAGCCCAAGGTTATCCTTTCTCGATTGTATCATCCCCAGAGTTTGCGAAGAGTAGACAGGCTCTGAAAGAAAGACTAGCCTGACTGCACTGGGACGTACTGGCCTAATATTTGAGACAAGTCAGAGGGGCTGAAAATAGTCCAAAGTAGCTGGCTCGCGTATATTTAATAGCATATGTCGGGGAAGTATTTTAAGCTTAAGAAGCAAGTGATTTGAATAATGGACCGTTATTTAAATGTAATTTACATAATAAATTTACACCTGTTGCACCATATGAATCAGGAGTGGAATAACCTCCAGTCCTGTCAGTGTGACATTAAACCAAATCCTTCCTACATGTACATATGCTTTTTGGGAATGCACCCATGCTTCATGGCCTCAAGAGTTAAGAGACCATTCCGTGTGTTGAACAGTCATTGCTTGTTCACGGTTCAACTGGAAACTTTGTTAGATCTGTTTAGCATGTAATGTTTAAGAAATATTGTTTTCGTGGGCGTGCTCAATGGTTATTTTATGCACGGTTAGTGTGGCAAAGTTTATCAATTTAAGGGCGCGAGCTTCGCCCTTGCCCTATAATATAAACTTTCCCACACAAACCGTGCGTAAAATAACCATTGAGCACACCTATGGAAACACTATTTCTATTCTATTGCACTGTACCCAATTTGATTAACAACAAAGATTATAATGAATAGTTGAAAACATATAAACTCTGACAACATTTCTCCACTTTCTTGAAAAATCTCGTCGACTGATGCTCCCGTCTCGGTTGGCATCGTGCCAATGTCAGTGGACGAGTTTATGTGGTCTCTCAAACGGGGAGTGATACTGCCAGCTGCGTCAGCTGTGTGGAAATTATGTGGATATATGTGTATTTGTGTCGCTTTGTTAATCAATTTCTTGATGGAAACAATAGTTAAACTTGAGAAAGAAATTTCATCTTGTAATTTATTGGTTTTATTCGTTTGTTACTTGTATGAAAGCCGACGTCCCTTTTCATCATCTCACTTGTGAAATGGAATCTCCCAATGAACACCTGCACTTGACGGGTGTTCATTTAACATACATTGTAACCGTGCTAAAACGTGTAACAAATGCATGGTTAGCTCGATGCTATCGACACAAGTGTTACAGAATTGTAAATCATGCGCAATACAATTTGGATAGAGTGACTCAAGTGACATCTGACATGCAAAGCTTTTGCAGTATGTTGTAACTTTTGCCGTGGGACATTTTCACTTGCCATACAGGATGATGAGGGTTGTCCTTGCCATGTTTTATTTTAATCACCATGTGAATGCAAGTGAATTGCAGGTGAATAACTCATTATTGTATCTCATATGTAACTGTACATGTGTGGCACGTCACACACATGTGATGCATATGATTTTAGGGGGCTTCTTGAAATTCGAGCATGAGTTCCTTCATACTTGTAGGAATGGCATATGATGGTCATCCAAATGGGATACACCATGCCCAGTTTAGCGTTCTGATCTAGATGGAACTCCAGGAGTTCCTATTGGAATGGCATGCCATTCCCTTCTCATGGGTCTCATACCACACTGTTTGGAATGCCAAATGCCAGTTCCTAGCTATAGCATGCCCCAATTCCAAGAAGCTCCCTCACACATGTGACATTCATGCATGGTGCAATTATGCATTCTTGCCAGTGTTGTGCAGATTGTAATCTTAGCTTGCTAAGGGCATTTCACGTTTCACTTAACACTACCCTTAGATTGTCGCTGTGATTCAGCATGTATTTCACATGGCGCCATCTATCTAGAGGGAGATAATCCAGTTCGAAAGTTGTTCCCAAAGCATGAGGTCAAATGTCGGCCCCATTTAAACGAGCCAATGAAATTATCTGTATTCAAATATTTCTCAGACGTGCAGACGTGTCAGTTTCACGAGGCGCAAGACTGGGGGAGTCTACGCGAGACCAAAACGAAGTTGTGCGAATTAGCTATTTTATTTCTCACTCTGGTGGAGCATGCTTCTTTGTTTATCTTAAGAAAAATCATATTACAAACGGCCTAACATATTTGAAAACAAAATAAAATCGGCGGCAGACCACAGGAAAATGATATGCTTTTTATTTTGTGATGGGGGCACTTCGAGGCCCACCATGGGATCATTTCAATTGATCGCTTTCTGGAGGTGTGTCTTCGTTGTATGAATGTGATTGCACCGATGTCGGATGTAACGGGACCAGTCGGATGTGACCATTTGGGAAACGCCCTATTACACTCAGATAGCACCCGTTACCGCATGGCTACGAGCTGAAGTTTCTACGTATGATCGTGCCATGCGTTCGGATGATGGCAGATTGTCAGCTTGATTTAACGTTATGAAGGAGAGCGGCACCGAGTATTAAACTGACTCCCTGAAATATCGAGTCCGGCCTATTTCATGTGCTATATATTAAAGACTGACAGATGCCCACAACTGCTCTGGGCAAAGAAATTTATGAAACCTAATGTACCCTATATTTCAACATACATGTAATTACGTAATGTTCTGTGGTTTGCGTTCATTGCGAAGATAAATGTTGATGAGCATATCAGATGAAATGAGATTGAAGCCTCCTGATTGGATGAATATAAACATTGAAGCCTCC
Organism: Hanleya hanleyi; assembly: GCA_036873755.1. Lineage (NCBI taxonomy): Eukaryota > Metazoa > Mollusca > Polyplacophora > Lepidopleurida > Hanleyidae > Hanleya > Hanleya hanleyi. The sequence continues at coordinate 58,246 of JAVTVY010031808.1, forward strand.
TGATTGGATGAATATAAACATTGAAGCCCATCCAATATGTCTCTTTATAATTTCATTTCTACAGCGAATTTTATATAAATATGCAACCTAGCCTGAATGCTAGCCTGGGGGTACACACTGACTCGTCCCTCATTATAGTGCTTTAGTTGGGAGACAAAATATTAATCACACTATAGTGAAGCTTCATATCAGCAGCATACACATACGTGTATTACAGATAAACAGTGGCCATGCTTTACTGAAACCCCTTCATAATGAATTGTGTTATAATGAAGGACAAGTATATATATCGTGTGTATACAAGTCTACATGTACTATATTGCTGTTTACATGAGTTGCTCCATGTCCCGATGTGCCGTACATGTATGTTTTCATTCTCAGTGTGAACTGTTGTTCCTGTTTATCCTTGGTTTCTACAGTCACATGTCTTGGGTAACATAAATTCTCACACGTCCCATTGTTTTGGTTACAGAGCATGTTCGCAATCGCCCGACACCACTGTCGCAGCAAGAAGCTTCTAGAATTTTGTCTACTCACGGACTAGTTGAGGTACCGGTACCACTGACGGGGGACCAGCCCGCCATGCCCTCCAGCAGAAATGCCATTCTCCAAAGCATGGACAGCGGATACAGGTGGCGGATAATGTCGTTTGTGCGATGGCTGCAGGCGGAACCGTACTGGGAGAACCGACCAATCGAGAATATCCCCCCTCCTCAGCTCGACTCCTACCTGGCTGAGTTCTTCACCTGCGTTAAAAGGAAATCCGGAGAAGATATCACCAGGCAATCCCTCTACTGTCTGAGGTCAAACATTGAGCGTTTTCTAAAAGATGTCGGCTATCCCTATTCTCTCATATCATCTCCGGAATTTTCAAAGTGCCGAGCAGCTTTCAAAGTGAAAGCACACGCTTTAGCTCAGGCCAAACAGGCAGCTACAGGCTATTCATAACCATGACAGAGGGAATGTCCATGAACCAGAAGGAAGCAATTTCAAGTAAATAATTTGCATGTGACCTGGATTGAGATATCGTGTTACCAGTCTGGGGACAAAATCTGCGATCACGAGGACATTTTATTTGGCATGTGTCTCACATATTTGATATTAGATTCTGATTTTACCTGTTCCAGAGAATTCAGCAAGGAGTGGAATTTTGAAATTCGGTTATAATTGTTATCTGTTGGCAATACTGTCTATGGCTGAGGATAGTGGATATATGGTCTGAAGACACAAGGCCTGGTCATGCTGATCCCCTGCCATTGTGTGTCCCAACTAATCTATTGAGAACGTTTTGTTTGATTTTTTGAGAAATATATACATGTATTGTTGTGTTCTGAAACTTATGTCACTGGTAAAATGCAACTATTATAGTTTTCAACCAAAATATTAGCAAACAACATTCTGTAGAACTATCTGTTTTGTCAGCCATTGTTGATTTGGACCAGTCCAATACTCGTAGGTTTGATAGGCATTCTATTCCATTCATGGAATTTTTACAGTTCCACAATGTCACAATCAACAGTAATGCCATGATGTCACAATATGACGTTACAAAGACAATATATGAATACTGGCCACAGCAGCAACGTCATAGCGCTGACCCTGACGTCACAATAGAAAATGACAACCTCCCACTCCTTTGCACATATGGGCCAGTCCCCCTCAGCCTTGGCGACGTCAAAATTTAACCCAGAGAATGACCACCCAAAACAGAAAATGTTTCAAATAGATATTTACGTTGTGGCTTATTGGGGAAATCAAATCCGGAGAAGATATCACCAAGCAATCCCTCTACTGTCTGAGGTCAAACATTGAGTGTTTTCCATCGGCTATCCCTATTCTCTCATATCATCCCCGGAATTTTCAAAGTGCCGAGCAGCTTTCAAAGTGAAAGCGCACGCTTTAGCTCAGGCCAAACAGGCAGCTACAGACTATTCATAACCGTGACAGAGGGAATGTCCATGAACCAGAAGGAAGCAATTTCAAGTAAATAATTTGCATGTGACCTGGATTGAGATATCATGTTATCAGTCTGGGGACAAAATATGCGATCATGAGGACATTTTATTTGGCATGTGTCTCACATATTTGATATTAGATTCTGATTTTACCTGTTCCAGAGAATTCAGCAAGGAGTGGAATTTTGAAATTCGGCTATAATTGTTACTGTTGGCAATACTGTCTATGGTTGAGGATAGTGGATGTATGGTCTGAAGACACAAGGCCTGATCATACTGATCCCTGAGTGTGAGTTTGTGAATCCCTGCCATTGTTAGTGTGGGGAAATTCCCATAATTTGGATTTACTTCCATTGAATTTCATTCCTCAAACTAGTATGATGATAAAGTTTACATTTGAACTCACTACTTGGGTGTGAATAGTCGACCATGATAGTAAAGCAAAAGGATCGAAGGCTAGAATGGAGTACAAATAAGTATTTTGTAGCCCTCAAGCCTGAACTTTTGTTCTGTTTGCGCCTTATGTAAAGCTTACAGATGCCTTGGGTGTGTGGAAGGAGTGAGCTAGGATAATGCTAATAGAATGGACTACGGCTGTCAGATGAGTTATCATACAGATCAATTATCGAACACACATCTTGTGCGCATGTGTTGTGACAAGACAATATGATGTGACTCACAAGAAAGGTCACGGTGGGGTCATTTCAAATTGTTAGGCAAATACAGAATTCTAGGTACCGACAAAAGTCTACAAATTTATATTTAACATTTTTTTTTTAATCAAATTCGAAAATTCTCGTGCTGTGGTGGAGGTGCGAAATTTGACTTACTTACCGATCTCAGAGTCACTGCAAAGTAATTACATCTAGAAATTGAACAATAATCATATCATCTTTTATGTCAGAACTCCAATGAAAGATTCACATGCCATGCACAAAACTTGAAAATACATTGTCCTTCATTGTGAAATCGTTGTTCGTATTTGGATGACTGATAACAGGTACTGTGCATGGGAGGACCTAACAAAAATAGAGTTAAAAATAGCCTCCGCATGTACAGAAGGAATTGATGTCATCGATGAAATTCATAATGGAGGAAAGTTGATGAGCACAACAATCATCATGTCAGTTTTCATGTTGTTTCAAGAACATGGTCAAGTTACCCCTGACTTGTAATGGCGGTCTCGTATATTCACACATTGTTCAGTGAAACCTGGGTGTCCAACCAGTGTATCAAATACATGTATATGCGTGAATCTCAAACATGTCAAAGAACGACCATGGTTTCAAATGGGTTCCATATTTCCAATGAGTGCCATAGGTAACCTGCATCAACGGGATATCTTACGTTTGATTGATTGGTTTAAATTTCGAATAACAGACCCTGTATTTTCATGCAAGCCAATGAGAATACAAGTACCGGATTTCGTTTTCGAAAATTTGAATTCTCCAATAAGCCACATTGTAATCCCAGAAGTATCGCATATTACCTCATATACATGCCAGGCGCGAGACTGATGGGCAGGTTCATGGCTCTAGTGAAAAAAAAAGCATCTGCGTGAACCTGCCCCTCACTGGCCTCAGTCTTGCGCCTGGCGTGAATATGCAGTACTTCTGGGATTACGATGTGGTTCGGTCAATACTTAGATGGGTGACCGGGTGCTGTACTGGCTGGGCTGATCAGTGTCCAGGGTAATAGGAACTGTGAGCACTCTCATGTTCTGGCACATGTAGGCACCATCGTGATATGACTGAAACAAGGTTGAAAACGATGTTAAACCCTACTACTCACTCCTTGTACATGTGCATGTACATTGCTTGTAGATGATAAATACCATGAAAGTCACTGAAATACATTGACTATTGTTGTGATTAAAGTATGCCCTAAACTCGTTCATAATGCTGGAATAAATTGATAAAACAACCTGTGAGAATTACTTAATCACTCCATGACAGTGGGTCTTTCCATTAATAATGACAAAAATGCAGACCATGATATAAACAAAACAGGCATATATGTACCATGTTAACTGGAACAGCAGGAATGTTTTTGGTGTAAAACCTCATCTTTATATCTTGTCTTGCAAAATATTCACATATATTATTCGCTGGTCCACTCAGTTGTCAGGTTCAAAGACTTTCGCATATAAAAATCCTATATTTCCGTTCTGGTTGCAGACACCATGCCTGGCAAATGGTCACAGAAGCAATATGTTGGCTCGGACCCATCCTCCACACCTCGCCCTTCTGCTGCATATCCCAGTGATTTGTTGATCGACTCGTGTGCTTCGATACCTATGTTCAGTTCTCAGACCAGACTACACGATGTGAACAAACGTGTCCGTTATTATATTAATTTGTTTGAACGGTGGATACACGCAGAGCCATACAAAGACCACAGAGCTATCGAAGACATACCGCCAGCGGAACTTGACCCCTACCTGACCAACTTCTTCCCTAATGTTAAAACTCAAAGTGGTGAAAATTTTACCCCGAACACCCTTTACAATCTGAGGACTTGTCTTCAGCGTTACTTGGAAAATGTTGGTTATCCGGTCTCCATAACGAAGTCTCCGGCATTCCATACAAGTCAAGCCGCTTTCAAGCAGCATCTTAAATCTCTTCATCAAGAGACCTTATCAGAAAACTGAAGCCATGTGGAGACAACAGAAAATTAGAAAATTAGATCTGAAATTTGATTGTTGTGTCAATGGTAGGCCTATGTTTCCTCATTTTGTGCAAGTATATAAAATTGAAAGATAAGCTCATTCTTTTGAGTGAATGTTTTTGAATGGATCCTCTAGGAAGTGCTCTCAATCCGTTGATTATTGTGGTGATTCTCATCACCTCCAAAAGTCTTAACCTGGAAATAAAAGATTGGCTAGGCTTTGATGTAAGATCTCACATCGAAAAGGTAATATTCTGGAACGAAACACTGACAACTTCAAACAGATCCTTTGTCAATTATATTTTGAGAGTCTTACACCAGATCATTGCCAAACAAGTCTCCATTCCTGATGCGTGGAGCTCCCGGGGATTTGTACCTGGGGTGTCCTTTGTACACACCCCAGGTCATGATAAGAATCTAAGGGCCTCGCCTTCTCAGACAGCTTGTCGGAAGAGGTGACTACAACTGCGTCACTCATGTGGTTCCAGGGTGTAAAAAGTAATAGGACCCAAGCATCCTTATATGAGTGAAAGAAACGATCTTAAATCATACTCAATCTTCCCTGATGCAGTCCTCGGGGAAACAGATATTCGAGCTCTTGGAATCGAGAACATTGACAGAAGGCGACAATGTACTCACAATGTCATGTCAGTTTGTTTGAAATTTGTCATTGAGGACATTTCGCTGATGTAAATCTGGAACTAACACTCCCCTTTCCGTGTTCTGAGAACTGACCAATCACATAGCTTCTCCATGATTTTAGGGATGTACTTGTGAAACGTATAGTGCTCGGGGCCACAACTGCATGGGGAAGACGGGTGGGCCTTGTGATATTATGAACAGAGAAATGTCTCCTTGAATTGATTGATATATCTAAATTCTATTCACCTATTTCTTCTAATTATTCAGACGGTAAAAATTTTACTTCAGGCTACTGTGGAGAGAAATTCTGAAAACATTGTACAATTTTCACTAGCTATCTGTAAGTTCTTGGGATAAGTAACATATGCACGCCACAGTATTTAGCCTCAGTTGACATAAAAGATGGATTTGTTCTGCTTCTGAGCAAAAAAAATGTAGAGTTTGTAGAGAATAAAAATTAAAATATTAATCTGATGAAAGAAGTAAAAATAAAATAATACACACACTAGATTCCCCCCTCCATTGTGATGTGAGATGGGCTAACGCATAACCTTCAGCCTGTTTTGGGGCTATCCGGCATGTATGTATTACAACATGGGGGCTACGTGTGGGGAACCATTCAACCAAGTATTGAAAAAGAGCAAGTATATTACACGCATACTGTACTCGATTGACTGTATCATACATGACAGACCTACCCTGTTTTTCGAACATGGACTTGTTCTCAAATCTCAAGTTCTCAAGTCAGTCATGTGGAGTAGGTTTTCTTAGATCTAGTTTCAATTAGATTGTTATTCATTATTACACACAAAAAATCTAGGAATACATATGTATATTTATTATTCTCCATGATATTGTCTGAACCTGCCTGGCTGAAGATATGATTCAGCAAAATTTGCATTTAAATGTCTGTTTCCAAGTCTTGCTTATTGGTGAGTTCTGCTTTTGTCACCACATTATTAAGAAGGCCAGTTATTATACAATTAATAAACTGTAACACTCATTTACATCTGTCTTGGTTTTAATTCCTAAGCTTCACGAGGTCAAAAACATAACTGATCCACTACACAACGTAGGTAATATTTAAAAGGAGTATATATGTCATCCATAAAACAGCTCGCACAAACATCTATGTCAAGTTCTGTGAACATCACAAGACATTATTGGGGAAACATTTTGTATTGTTTCTTGTCTAATTCCGCAATAACCGGGGGGCTAGGGGCCGTATGAACTCCACAACATCTGTACCACAACATCTTCATGGCATTCATATGAACCGGCACAATCTAAGTTTGACTGAGATAATCATTGTCAAGATATGGATTTGATATGTGGAACATCATGATGTTCATGTGCCGACATCATTGAAACTCATTTTTCTTGATTTGGTTCTATCGCTGTTATACGAGTTAGTTATTTAGATTATGGATGAAGAAATTCTCTAATCATGTTGATGGATGATGGCTGAATATTGAACGATGGACTAGACGCTTGTATCAAAGATACTTTATCCCTCATTTATGGCATTGTTTTGGTTTCAGGACCGACTCTTGGCGGTGAAACTTGGCCAACTCAAAGCCGATGGTGGGGTCGGGCATCTCGAACAAGCCGGGTGGGACTGCGTTCCATAGACAGGACAGTCCGCTACCATGTCCGGTCGTTTGAACGTTGGATCCAAGGCGAGCCACACAACGATTGCAGAGCTATCGAGGAAATCTCACCACATGAGCTGGATGATTACTTGGCGGAGTTCTTTCAAAATGTGAAGACATTACACGGGGAAAATTTCTCCAAGAAGTCTCTGTTGAGACGGCGAGCGAGCCTTCAGCGTTACCTGAAAGACCAGATGTACCCAGCAGCCATCACCAATTCGGTGGTATTCCCCCGCAGTAACATAGCTTTCAAGGAGCGGATTCGGAGTCTGGACACCCTTCAGACAGCCAGCCCAACAGCACCAGTCCCACAGGTATCCAGCGGTGATGATGCACATTGAGTACCTGTATTGTAATATAGTTTGAGAAGACTGGATTGGAAAAGATTGGTCCAATGTGAGCTGTTCTGTGATGTTGCCTATGAGTATTGGAAGTGAAAAATATCTTCTGGAATACCATTTCTATCCAGATAAACATTTCCAATACAAAATTCATTAAAGTTTTCACCAGCAAACAGGAGTTCATTGAAACTCTGCTGGAGTAAACTGGCTTTGGGCGTCGGAAGATCATATATTTGTAATGTATAATCAAAACTTTAAACAATGGTCGTTCAGTAATCAGAAAATGATGGACCTGTCTCGCAGGCAGTCAATACAGATGACTTGGGTTACATGGCAGTGCTAATCTGGCCAAAGAAATTTGAACTCTTCTGCATGAGGAGGTAATTTTTGTCAAGTTTTTTTATCATGTCTGGCCCTACTGTGGGAAACAACTGTTTGGCAGAAATGTATTTCACTTCATCTGAAAAGTTAATGTACATGTAGCTCATCCTATCTTGGATGACGATACACAGCTATTTTCCACTTCAAATATGAAAAATTCAGTATTCAGCAGTTCACCAAAAACAACATATTTTTTGACACCTTATTTGAATTTGGTTTTTACACGTAAATTATTGATGCAGGAAGGATCTTTGGGGGATGCCTATCTGATGGGAGTTTATTTCTTTAGCTTGGACTTCAAATATATCAGGTATTCTGCTTCACTCTATATCACACGTGACCTGAACAAAAGCTATGCTGGTTGAATAGACTTGTATTTGAAATGTATTTGTTGACATCTTAACTGTGTACAGTGGATCTGCAGAAATCACATGTGTAAATGTAATTGGATGGATATTTGCATCATGACTTTAATTGGCATGTGCACATGTACTTGTGTAGGAAGTGTACTGAATATGTTTGACATACCTGAATTGTTACCATGTGTGCTGGTGCCTACATGTAATCATATTCGAGATGATGTCCATCCTTTCTTCTAGTGACAAATGCTATCTTCCCAACCTTTTTGCTGCTTTCGTGTGATGATTTAAATGTGTATGTAACTTGTGATGATTATTAATGACAGGTGTGTGCATTCCACAGTCATTGATGTGTGTTCATGTAATCCATGATTGCATGCACATTTACCACTGTGACAGCGGACTATCTAGTGGAAAGGAAAATTATGTTCATCCATTCTTCTAATTACAAATGCTATCTTCCCAACCTTTTGTTGCTTTCGTGTGATGATCTAAATGTGTATATGACTTGTGATGATTATTATTACATGTACGAGGTGTGTGCATTCCACAGTCCTTGATGTATGTTCATGTAATCCATGATTACACATTTACCACTGTGACAGCTGGCTATCAAGTGGAAATGAACGTTGGTTACATTAACGACATACATGTACTTGTTTACACACAATTATTTGAGCTTGTCTTTTGTTACGTGTATATTGAGAGCATGCTTATTCGCATTCATAATTGAATTTACTTGAATGGGACAAGATAGTCACTGAATGAAAAGACGAATTATGCAGAAAGATTTAAAAACTTTACTTATCTTTGATAATATACTAGTAATATGCTTACAAGGTGCACACTTACAGATGAGTTTTTGTTTTCTTTTTATTATTCATAAAATTATAAGTGGTTTCCATACTATGAATCGTCTACTGCAATAATCTACTGTCGTGTCATGGCATTTTTATATATTGATGAATAAAATATCACTGGTATTCTGAATTTCTCTTCACAAATAGTTTAACTTGTCCTGTTATTACACCTGGTGATTCTTTCTCTGAAATATACCTTGGGCACACATGATACACATTGCTTTCTGGGTTTTACAACACATATCACGAATCGTTAGATTCTTGGTATGTGCTTTAGAATAGGTTAACCGGAAGACTAAACTGTGAAGTCATGTGGCTCTGCCAGGATGTCGGCACCTCTTCCCACTTCCCTTACATGTGTTGTAATTAAGTGTATAACTAAAATGACTTCAAAGGTAGTGAACTATGTAGGGTAATTTGTATCTTATATCTTTGACAGCTTTATTCAAATATTGTCTTATGAATTTAGGTAGATGTGCCTAAAGAATATTCGCTAAATTTATCTCGTGGGTCTGAATAGCACTTATTTCTTGTAGTTCTGTTATGAGTGGTTATACCGATGAATGATATTAAAGTAAGGCATAGTAAAAGGGGTTCAAAGCCAGAATGGATTGAATCATATTGCTTTTGTTCCGATTATTTCAAGTCGTTTACCACCATATTTCCTGCCCTGGTAATTAAATGGGGGATGACTTCATGTCTGATGATATTGATATGTGGGTGGTTTGACTGGTTTGATACAGTACAAGAAAGAATTGAATACATGTACCACAGAAATTAACCCAATGTTGATCTTGTTTTGACCTGATGTCAGCTCACTTTAGTGACCCAATTTTGGACCCATCAATACCCATTATTTTATTCATTGAGCAGTTGAATACTTTCAATCATTTATTCAGTTACATTTCAAGCGAGATAGACATTTTTTTCTTTTCTTTGATGGGCATTTAGAAGTCGGCGTATATAACACAAGGCTAGTCTATGAATAACAACTTCTTTACTGTTGTGCAGCTGACCTTTTGTTGGAGTTACTTCCAACTTTTTCAAAGCTAATTAATATTAGCTATCCAGGTATGGTAATAGACATTACTACTACCAACTGAAATAATATGAATGCTTCCCAAATCAATCCTTCTACAAATCAATTTTGATCGAATAATTTTAAGCGGTCTTTAATAGAAACTGCTTAACTGATTGATGCTAAATTTGGGATACTGTACTGGATTAGTGGGTGGGGTGAAGTGCAGATGCTCATGAAAAAACCCCAACTTGCTCGGTAAAACAAAATGGACGCCACTATTCATTGAAAAATGCGATTTCGAAGCATTGGCTTAGATGCCGCAAAATGACGTATATTTTTCGACACCATGGTGGAAAATGTCGTTTTGAAGTGAAAAGACACCATCTAGAAAGCAAATTTCATCACCACCATACACATATGAAAAACAGCAGGTGCATTGCATATGCCAAACGGCATCCTCATCTTAAGCTGATTACTTTAACTGAGATAACATTGTTTAGGTTCTTGAGCATGTCCATTCGATATTTTGCACTCTTGACAACCAAAAATGGTGTCTAGCAAATAAACTGGTGGTAGAATTTTGGTCCTGGAAAACAATTTCTACAATTTTGAGGATTCTGATTATTTTTGGAGTTGAGCTTGTTTCATTATATTACCTGTTCTAGACGTTCATATTGGTAAGGGTATATGTATTTCAACAGTGGACATGGACTACTTATCTACATAAACCTTTTCCCACCTCATTTCAGTTGCAGAGTCCTCACCCCAAATGCACCATACTGACCGGACCAACCGACTCAAGGGCCTCAGTAGGATTTTGCGTTGCCACATAAACGTTTTTGAACGCTGGATTCAAGCTGAGCCATACAATGATAACCGTGGAATCGAGGAAATACCCTCAAGAGAATTGGATGATTATCTCAGCAAGTTCTTCCTGACAGTGAAGGCTCAAAATGGTGGAGACTTCACAAGAAAATCTCTTCAGCGACTGCGAGCAAGCCTGAAACGTTACCTGAAGGACCAGGGATATCCATATTCTATCACTAACTCTGCAGAGTTCATGAAGTGTCAGCTGGCATTCAAACAAAAAATTCTGTCATTGGAAACATAACAGAATAAATCTTTTGTTCCATTTCCAATCCAAGGGAATGTTCTGCACATGTGTACGATGCTCAGAGATTTTGTTCGGCTTATGACAAGAGAACAGATTACAATTGATGCCAACTCAAACTGGGACATTTTGGAGGTGTTAAACACACCTGGTCAATGAGTTATGTGTAATATAACTTATCCAGACAGTCGGCACGAGGACTGGTTGAACATTTGTTTGAACAAATACCAGAAAAAAATACTCTGATTTTGCACTTCGTGTTGTAGATTAGTTTTGACATTTTGTATATATTGTCAACAACATCAGTAACATTTTAGTGTGTATGTCAAGGCTATCCACTCACAGTATGCTCCTGGTTCACTTATGGCTACTGAGAGAGACTTGTATGAAGCTCAATGTCTTTGCTCGATATGAAAAATTAATGTATTAGCTGGAATAAAGGACTGGTTGAACATTTGTTTGAACAATTACCAGGAAAGTCATTGTAGGTGTTCTTCCCGGGAAGGTGAGCGCAACTGCACTGGTCTTTGGTATTGCAGGTTAATCACATTTTAATCAACAGTATCTCTAGTAATTCAGTATGTTGAAAAAAAATACTCTGGTTTTGCACTTTGCTCCTGGTTCACTCATGGCTGCTGAAGAGAGACTTTTGCAGGAAGTTGATTGTCTTGGCTTGATATGAAATAAAAAACATAATAAACATAGTTTTCATAATTAATGTATTAACAGGAATAAAATTACTTCTTATACTCATATGTGGTTTCCCTCACTACATTGTATATAGTCACAAAGTCAAAAGTGTCCAATAAGGTTGTTGTTTGCAGACGACAGGAGTCTTGGCAATCTGCCAAAATGGCATTCAGTGTAATTGAAGCAGAAATTGTTAATCTATTTACATTTATTCCATATTCCTGTCTCAAATTGTATAATAAATAAGTTAATAAATTGTGCACAGTTGTATAGACGCGTGCTGCAGTCATGGAGAGGGGTGGGCTACCCTTGCGCCCAGGACGCTTTCATACAATATAACTGAAATATAGTTGGAAGCGACGTTAAATCATATTCACTCACTCACTCACCCATCCCTTACCAAAAATTCTTGTAAGATCTTACAAGAAAGTGTCCTGTAAGATCTTGTAGGACAGTCTTGTAAGATTTTGGCACTTTTCTTGTAAGACTGTCCTTCAGGATCTTACAAGATCCTACAAGACTGTCCTACAGGATCTTACAAGACTGTCCTACAGGATCTTACAAGATCCTACAAGACTGTCTTACAGGATCTTACAGGATCGTCCTTCAGGATCTTACAAGATCCTACAAGACTGTCCTACAGGATCTTACAAGATCGTCCTTCAGGATCCTACAAGATCTTACAAGACTGTCCTTCAGGATCTTACAAGATCCTACAAGACTGTCCTACAAGATCTTACAGGATCGTCCTTCAGGATCTTACAAGATCCTACAAGACTGTCCTACAGGATCTTACAAGACCGTCCTTCAGGATCCTACAGGGTTGTCCTACAGGGCTGTCAATTAACACAGATAGAATAATGCTGGATGGTTGTGCAGGGTTGTCCAATATACTGCAGGTTTACGATGAAACGTTTCGTGTCGAATGAGATAGTCAACATAACAAATTATATGCATTCATTTCATACATTTTGTTGTATAAAACAGAAACGTATAGACAGCTATACACACAAAACAGAAACGTATATACAGCTATACACACAAGGGATTATTATGTTGTCATGTCATACATTTCATTGTATAAAATAGAAACATTTATAGGGAATAGCAACCAGCACATGCACGTAGCATCCAAAGTCCAAGGCATCCATGTTTTTCTCAGCAGATCAAGTGTCTTTTATAACTTTTTAGCTCCCCATTCAATTTTGATTTCATCGCGTCCAAAATCACCTTGCTGGTACAGGGAAACTTCTTCTGGCAGTAATCTATAAAAAATGAAAAGTCATCAAATTAGCAAAGAAATTGTTATCAAGTTATCCTGAAACTATTCAGAGGTTATCCTCGTAATTTAAATGGGTAGAATGGTATAAAATTGTTGTGACATTAGCGAAAAAGTATGATTAGAGAAATCTTAAAAATATTACACTACATTCAACTGGCGTATTGCTGATATTAGTGAATGTGACGATAACCAGGATGATTTGCATAGAAATGTGATGTTACTGTATTGATGTGCCCTCTGCAAAAACCAAACATGTGCCGCTCACTGAATAAAGATTATTTGGGTCCAGTAGCACCAAAGTCATTCAAGTCATTTGTTATTAATGTAAAATACACATTCTTGAATGCATGTTATGAGTATTATAAAGCAATATAAATTATGATACTTAAGCAGTATTCATGGATTTGAAGCAAAATATTTTGAAGTGGAATCCAGAATTATGGATCAACACTAAATGAAAACGCAATCACAATTGGAAAAAATATTGAGAATGTACACTAATATGATTTTAACAATGTTCGTCATCCAGTTGTATTGGTCATGTAATATTGCCTGATGCTATTTCCTCTTTGGCGAAGAAGTAATTCAACAATACGCTGCATGATTTCCATGATCACATGTCTGCTCCGAGTCGATGAAATGTGCGCCTCGAACATGTCCGATTGGTTGCATCTGAGGAGAAATTTTTTTTTTAAAACGTTTTAAATGAAATGAATGAATGAAATGTTCTCATTTTTCAAGATGTGGGTACAGATGTACAATTGAATTATGCAGCAATCCTTAGCCTTGGTCAAGAATAGTGCAATAAATAGACATTTAAAATATAGCCTGTTATCATGGTTATGGTGATAGGAAATCTAATCATAATTTATCCTGCTTTTCCTGGTCACATTTTGCTGAGAAGCAACAGGAACTTGACAATGTGATGTCTAGCACTGTAATATCACTTGTCTTTATTGCACCATGTAAGCGTCTTGTCTGTGTCTTGTGCGCTGTCCTTAAGTGTTTTATAGGGTGGATGGAGGGTGTCTGGTTCCATGCTGCTTCAAAGATTTCTTCTTTGAAGTAGCAGGAACACAACTGGGCTGGGTGGTGCTTAGTTGGTTCGTCGTGATATAGCTGAAATATTGTTGAAAGCGACGTTAAATTCTATTCACTCACTCACTCACTCAAGAATAGTGCAATAAATAGACATTTAAAATATAGCCTGTTATCATGGTTATGGTGATAGGAAATCTAATCATAATTTATCCTGCTTTTCCTGGTCACATTTTTATCATAGCAAATATCGGTTATGCCAACAGTGTATTTGTTATCAATTTATTTTAATAAATATTCCTTTGCGATTTCATCAGAACTTTGGTATGGAAATATTCTCAAATCTTCTGGAAATATAAGCAGGAAACGATAAACATTTCAAAACAACAAACTTCCTAGCAAGTTAAATCCTACTGTTTGACATGAACAGGAAATACACAAGCAGTGGTGTGATATAACCTATATATCTCACCCTCCGGGAGATTTCCTCCAGGGGTGCATGGCCAATCTTCACATGAGGTCCCCAAGCCTGGGCTTTTCCAGCTGACAATGCAACAATACACTGCCTTGATGAACCTGGGTAGATCTGAAAGGAATTTTAAGACAGATCGAGTTATGGATATTTCTTTGTGAATTCCAGGCTAAATGAGTCATTAATTTTGACTGCAAATATAAGGTGAAGTGCTGCAGTAGTTACTGAGAAGAGTATCAATTGTTTAATATGCCAAGTATATGAAGAGAAACTTGTTGATAGTTAAAGCTCATAGAGGGTCCACATTACAACATTCTGAGTTTAACTAGAAATTAGAATTGATTTGCTAATTAAATGATAACATTATAATTATATTTATAACTTACTTACCATCACTACATGTAGCTTCACTCATCACCATCTGCAATACAGTTCTTTAAACCTCAATAGTTCCAGCTTAACATGAACAAATCAACTTTCTTTTTGCACTCTATCCTCTATGTTGTTGTTGTTCTCATATGACAGCATGGTGGCGCCACCAGTGGCCAATTAAAATATACCGGTACAGGGGAGATAACTCTCCTCAAATTGTGGAATTAATGCCAGCAAGTCAATTGCTAATGTAATAGACTACCAGGAAAATAGAATAAATATTATCTGTATAATTGGTGATAATGAAGAGGGTAGAGTATTCATTAATGGACATTTTTTTCTTGAAAATCATGTTAGAACTGATGTATTCTTCTAAAATTATTTTCTTCATTATGTCCAATTTTATTATAAAATCTTTGGATTGGACTGATTAATAATTAATTATTTATTAAACTTATTAATTTTATTATAAAATCTAAATTCAACAAGATTTCTTACACAAATATGATACTATTTTGATAACACTATGTAGAGATTGATATTATTGATATCTTTATTTTATTCGAATGAAAACCCATATGTCACTAATATGATCTCTGAAGTCTTATGTAAAGTTTGTGTATTTTTCAATTCAAGCTGTTGTTGTTGTTGTTGTTGTTGTTATTCATTGAAGAATTCGTCGCATTTTGTCGTTGTATCCAAACACCAAAATAGTTATATTGATAACTTGTATCATCGTTTAGATAACATATTGAAAAACAAATGTAGTACTTTGACAGAATTTCCCAATCAGGTTTGAAGGTAAACTATTATCAGATAGATTTTTTTTAATTTTCAAGAACAATTTTCTTACTTGAAGGAAACAGATGAGGTTCTCCATATGATTGATTCAGTAGAGAGAAGTACAATTTTGGTATATATCATGATAATACGCCTGCCATTTTTAAAAGAGAAAGGGCTAACCATATCTTCAACTGTTGATCCAATGTTGTGGATATTTTGTAAAACTGTCTTGTAAAAATACTTTCCAAAAGCAAACTGATTTTTTGTCCTACAGGCAAACTTATTATTACAAGATCATGTAGGACAGCTGTCCTGCAGGATCTTACAAGATCTTGTAGGACAGCCAGCTTTGTCCTTCAGGATCTTGTAAGATCGTGTAGGAAAAAAAAACTGTCTTGTAAGATCTTACAAGATCTTGTAAGAAAATTTCAAATCCTACAAGATCTTACAAGATTTTTTGGTAAGGGATACAGCACCGTACAACCCAATAACAAAGTGATGATATATTCAACTGATATTTTTATTACCACTCGTACAAGTTTGACTGTATTTGAGGACCAAATTTCTTGAGAAAACATCAAAGCAGATAATCTAGCCGGCCAGTAAGGTAATATGGAAGTTCATACAAGGTTTGGGTATTCTCCAAATCATCCTCGCTCTCGGAATCCTAAACAAATAAAATAAACCTTTTCGTTGTATGTGGTACTATATTAATTTTCCAGGCATTTGTAATTCTATAATATATGGTAATAATGTTTACAGGCATATAACAAACAACTTGCATCAGATGATTCATAAAAAAAATAGACATTTCTTTTATGCCATAAATTAATGATTTAGATAATTAAGATCATTGTTATACCTCATTTCGGTCTTCCTGTTCTCTGATTCTTGACAAAATCTTTCCAGCAGGCCCTGAAAACATCGGACCATGCTCTGGCCACTCAGTTTCACTGTCGCTACTCTCAGTCCGTGAAGAAGATGGTATGAATCGATTGTTCAATAGGCCTACTGGCCATACCAACTACTTGCAGTGTTTCGCTCGTTCAGTAGTTGAAGCTTGTTACGGGTGACTGGCGTAATCTTGTAACGTTTTCTTCTCATGATTGTGTTGGCAAATAAGATATGTTGACAGTGTCAAGTGAGATATATTCCCTTATATACTTCCCCTATATGCGTTGTAATTTTTACCTGTATATGGCGTGATTCGGCTGGTGGACGTTTCGTCCCCGAGGCCCGCCTCCTGTACAGACCTTTTGGTCTTTGATATATGTTGGCATTGTGGGAAGTTGATGCTCGACATCGGACCTTACAGACTAGTCTTTTGTGTTAAATGCCGTCATTTTCATCTGACGACGATACAGCTCACCAATCCGCAGTGTACGAGTTGTCACAGCGACACAGCTCACCAATTACCAATATAAGAGTTGTCAGAGCATTTCCATCATAGCTCTCTAGATTTGTATCTAATACCGCTTATGCCGGTGCTAGGGGCCGTGCGGTCATGTCATCCAAGTTGCCACATGAACAGGTACAATAAAAGTGTACCTGAGATACAACACATATTACGAATCGTTAGATTCTTGGTATGTGCTTTAGAATAGGTTAACCAGACGACTACACTGTGAAGTCATGTGGCTCTGTCAGTATGTCGGCACCTCTTCCCACTTCCCTTATATGCATTGTAATATTATGAAAAATATTAAGCAAATTCGCAATATATATATATATCTGCATATACCACATGTTTTTTCCGGAAATGGTTGACCACCTGAGCAGTGTGTTTGTATTTGTTTATTTCGTCATGTGGTGCGAAAACACTAAGATATACCATATAATTTCCTGTTTAATATTTTGTATACGAATGGCGGCTTCGGCATGAGTGTAGTAGAAAGATAACTAATTATCATAAAATGACCCCACCGCATGAATTGTGTGTATTGCAATTACAAATAATTAGCCGACGTGCGGAAGTCACAGCAGGCGGTAACACCGACTGTGAGTAATACGCGCTAATCCCCACAGCGCAGAGTTCTTCCACAGACAGTGAATTTTTTAGAGCTGAAATTTCACGTTTGCAAATGTTTTTAAGGAAATAACAGAAACACTTGATAGGTTTATTCTTCAACTTTTTAAATATGCAAAGAAAAAAATATCGATATTTTGAGCCTATTTCCCGGGCCTCTAGACCTTAATCATGTCCGTACAATACTATAACCATATATATGCTAGATATATTTACAAGGGATTCCAACAGTAGACTGGACTTTTAAGTCACGCCAGTAGTCAAGTCCACTTTCTGTACTTCATTTGTCCACTTGTCTTCACTTCAGGGAGGGAAATCTTACACTTTCAAGCTCCGACAATCTCCGAAAATTCCTTAATTCCCCGCTGTTTGGGTAATGCAACCCTCTGCCCATACACGACCCAGAGACCGAAGTGATCGTCTTGCACGTCTCAATCCGATTTTACGTTGTCATGTAAAAACGTTTGAATGCTGGATACATGATCAGCCGTTCAATGATAATCGGGTAATGGAGGAAATACCCACCGGATAACCGGACGACTACCTCAGCAAGTTCTTTCCTACAGAGGCAAAAACTGGTGCGGAGTTCACCAGAAAGTCTCTTAAGCGGCTTCGAACGAGTCTGGGTCGTCACCTGAAAAACCAGGGATACCCATTTATAATAACTGGTTGTGTCAAGTATGAAAAGAGCCAGCTTGCATTCAAACAAAAGCTATACTTTCACTGATGTCTTAGAAAGACACATCAATCATACATGTGAATATATCAGATTGAAATTCTGAAATATGATTGATTTGTGAGGGAAATCTGAATGAGAAACCAAAACTCGAGGCAGTAATTGGCCTGATTCTGTTTCACGTAACTTCGGATATTCACATCCAGGCATACTGTACCTCGATGATTTCCTGGAAAATATGTTATAGGTTGATTACATTATGTTGTAATTAAATATATCATTTAGCATTCAGCATGCTGGACTGTTACTAGTATATTTTGGAAGTGGCCATCAAGGAGGTAGATTAAAGCGCCAAACAAATTAGGCTCTGACGATCCATTGTGATCAGTGTCTGTAGAGCCTATTTTCAAAATTGGAAATTCAATTTTTTTTGTAGTTTTGGTTAGGTTTTTGTTAAGGTTAGGGTTTTGCTAAGCTATGTTTGTTTGTGTCATCGTCGCCGTGTGACCAATAAGGTTAGGTGCGACGTTAAAATTCAAACAACCAACCAACCATCAAGTTGCTTGGAGTGAGGGAGTGAGTGAATAGGGTTTAACGTCGCTTGCGACATTTTCCAGCTATATCACGACGGGGAAGGGATGGGGAGGGGCGGGGGTACCTACTTGTAACTCGAGCAGCTTGGAACTCTGGGTTTGCACTCCAGTGAGCTGTGTGAGTGATTTTATTGTCTCGTGGGTGGCATGGATGACAGGCCCTTGAAATTAGCTGCGGCAATTAATGCCGTAGCCAAATTAATTTGCGATGGCAAAATTTGACATGATGTGACTGGCTGAATTGCCTTTATTTCATGTACATGTATCTGTATATGGGGAACATATTCCAAGCGGTGAAAAGAGTCTCGAGCAATCAACTTTTTGGGCGAGTAATTGGGGAACAGATCGCTCATGAAATATAATTCATCCTTAAGCAAATGCAATCCGCGAAACTCGGATGTCTAAAAAGCCATGTTATTTTTTCAAGTGAAAAGACTATAACTGTCCGTTCTCGCATTGATTTAAAGCAAAATGTTTTCTGACTTTATGTTACAGTTATGTTACAGTTATGTTACAGCTTCAGATAAGTGTCAATGTTAAAGTGATCGTAAACCCTCAAACGAAGTTTCCATCAAATGAAAGACCATTGCAAACAGTGTGGGAAAATATTTATTGTAATTTTTTACGATTTTATTACACATAGTAAATTGCAAATAAAGCATGGTTTTCTATGGTGGTCTGTTGCAATCATATTTAGGTCCAGTGACATCACACTGCCTTAATACATATATTTCAAACTGTGTATGCACTTTCCAATGCTTAAGGTGTGTATACTTTGAGTTTCAACACAGACTCACTGTTACAGTGTGCATGTTTCACCAAAATTGGGAAGATGGTAACTCATAAGTGTCAAGTCAATTTGAATCTTGCATTTAATTTCCCCGATTTTGGTGAAACATGCACACTGGAACAGTGAGTGTGTTGAAACTCAAGCTTGAGCTTGAATCAAGCATTGGAAAGTGCATACACAGTTTGAAATATATGTATTAAGGCAGTGTGACGTAACTGGACCTAAATATGATTGCAATAGACCACCAAAGAATACCATGCTTTATTTGCAGTTTACTCTGTGTAATAAAATCGTAAAAAATTACAATAAATATTTTTCCACACTGTTTGCAATGGTCTTTCATTTGATGGAAACTTTACTTGAGGGTTTACAATCACTTTAACGCAAAATGTTTTCGGACTTTATTTTACAGTTATGTTACAGCTTCAGATAAGTGTCAATGTTAAACTGATTAGAAGTGAAAGTGAAATTTTATCTCTTTGACCCCGCAAAAAGATTCCCAAGGTATACTGGGACCCACGCCCTTATTCCTCATGCTTACATCCTGGAACACTTAAAACATGCATCGTGCCTGGGGGTTCTCAAAAAAATTCTCTGTGAAAGCCAAGTAAATTAACCCACCCAATATCATGGAAATCACTGTGGTAACAGGAAGCCAATCTCATTGCAATTTTGCTGTAGTCACCTCGCGACTAATCACTAATTAAGCCTGTAGCCCACTAAGGGTTCGACCTACAGGTGGAAACCCATGTTTGAAACATTCAAATTTGTTACTTGTATTATTGATGTGGTTGAGCAAGTCTCCTGTTTGGGATCATGATTTTGCGCATTTCCAATGCAATCTTAGCTGTCGGAATGACCTGATTGCTTTTTGGAATTCCACACGGAAACACAAAGGCTAGCATTATAAATTACTCTGGGGCTCAATACATTAAATCTTAACTATCAACTAATTTGTACCCACAAAGTCCACTCTCTCGTAAAGATCATGCATGTAGTTCCTTCTGGTATCCATTAGTAGTTTGATACTTCAGTGCATTTTGCCGAGAAGCAACAGGAACTTGATAATGTGATGTCTAGCACTGTGATATCACTTTTCTTTATTGCATTATGTAAGCGTCCTGCCTGTGTCTTGTTTGCTGTCCTCAGTGTTTTATAGGGTGGATGGAGGGTGTCTGGTTCCATGCTGCTTCAAAGATTTCTTCTTTGAAGTAGCAGGAACGCAACTCGGCTGGGTGGTTTGTCACGATATGACTAAATTACTGTTGAAAGCGACGTTAAATCCTATTCACTTACTCCTGGTAGTTTGATATATTGATGTAGGGTTTCAAAACTGGACATGGACTTTGGTTAAGTAAACCGTTTCCACTCCCATTTCAGTTCCAGAATCTTCACCCCAGAGCGGAACACGGGACACCTTCGATCCTCCAGAATCCCTCATCTCATCCATCCACACTCGTCGCTTAAACAGAAGTAATCGACGTGCAATCGTCAATCCGATCTTGCGTTGTCACGTAAAGGCTTTCGAAAATTGGATTCAAGATGAACCGTTCCACGATGATAGGATAATCGAGGCAATCCCTCCTGGGGAGTTGGACACCCGCCTGTGTGAGTTCTTCCGGAACGTGAAGGCACAGAGTGGCGAGGAGTTCACCAGAAAATCTCTCAAGCGGCTGCGATCAAGTCTGGCACGCCACTTGAAAAACCAGGAATATCCTTGTTGTATAACGTCCCCAGGGTCTTTGCAGTTTGAAATGAGCCAACTCGCATTCAAACAAAAGCTATTTTCTTTGCGATAGGGGAAGGAACTTGTGATCTATGAAAGAACTTGTGAAAGATCTATGTGAATCGTTGTATTTTCAACAGACCAGATGGCGCTTCGATGGATTTAATAGATGAGAAACCCCAGGGAGTCTAGAGATATCCACCATTTTGAAACAATACTCGAATTTTCAAAAAAAGAAATGTGGTACCGTGTTTTCGTTGGCTTGTGGATAAAAATGGGAGAACTTCCAGCCGATCAAAGAATTTGAATGGCGTTTATTAAAGAAACATTGCATCATGGGATTTCTTCCAGTTTGGAATCACTGGATTGGTCAATTCAAATTTTCAAGAGGAAATCCAGCATTTTCATTGGTTTGCGGAGAAAATTGGAAAAATATTCAACCAGTCAGAGTTTCTTTAAAGGTTCATTGCGATACAATATAAGGGGAGTAATCATTCCTGTCTTTTTAGTGGGATGAGTGCTATTATGTAATCAGAAAAAAATGAAGAAATTCAGAAAGAAAAGATCAACTCGACGTCCATTAAGTAGACTAGCTAGCATGACCGGACTATTATATAACTGATAATTATCGCCTTTTCACATGAACATTGGCTGTGTGAGTACTGGCAGGGTTTAGTCCCGGAATGATATAACCACTTGTGTACCTTTTCATGCGTTTCTGACAATTAGTACTCATTCAGTAAATCTGAGCGTCGAGGATATTTTATGTCGTAACCAGATTTCTTGACAAGAATTCGTCAATTGTAAGACAAGGGCCATTCCCGAAATCTGGCAGTACTGCATAATCACACACAGAATAACGCACATACAATTTGGCAAAGAACACATTACTTTGAAAAAAAATAAGATCATGTTAAAGTTTGAGATATCTTCATACACCAAGTGCATTACTACTCAAAGCGATTTTGTTTAGCCTTGGTATATCAGCCCACCACTTCTGTGATGGTTGTACATCTATTGCCCTCGATTCCATTTGAATTTGAATATGAGTCTCAGGTGTGACTTATTGATTGGCTGTGCTTTATATTGTACCACACCAAGCTTCAGCAACTGAAGGATCACATCACCCAACAAGGTCAGCGTTTCTGGTTCAGCTTGGCTCGCAGATGATATGTACACCAATCTCCTACAGGATTATCTCCCCTGATGCTTCGTCAATAGGAACGAAGGGGCCGTAACTTTGTATGGAAATTGTACGAAGATTGGTTGACATGTCGAATAAGTGACAATATTATGGACGTATGTCAACAGTACTCTCGATATCCTAATCCCAAGAGGATTTTTTCCCAGTATTCGTGAAGACGTTATTAACCGATGATGGCACATTCATTGCACGATCAATTAGACATATCTAGATTGGTTATCATTTCGTTATGATGGTTGTTACTCTCCTGGAATGACGTTACATTTAGATCTCTTTGATATTGTTGTAGTTGCCGAACCTCCGATCAACCGCCTTCTGGCTTGGCCGTCCTCAAAGCCTGGCAGGCTGGATCACATTAGCAGCATATTACGGTCTCACGTGAAGGTGTTCGAACGCTGGCTCAAGAGAGTTCCCTTCAGGGACAACAGAGCTATCGAGGACATCCCACCGGAGAAACTGGACGCCTACTTGGAGGTGTTCTTCCCCAATGTTAGAACCCAGCACGGCGAGAACTTCACGGCCACGTCCCTACGCCGGCTTCGCACCAGTCTGGAACGTTTCTTGAAAGACCAAAGCTACCCGGTGTCCATTACCACTTCGCCTATGTTTGGCAGAAGTCAACGTGCTTATAGGAAGAAGATGCTGTTATTACAGAACGATCAAACAGCCAAGTGATGGACTCTCCTGGTACTGGAACGTGGCGGTGCTGACGATAATGAGTTGATTCACTGATTTGTCAAAGAAAGAGTAACTGGGCTGCTTAATACATTTGATAGAAGTACATTGTACATTACACAAATAACTACATCCGTTCTAACGTCCATTAATCTCATCTTCAGATTTCATATTGAGCCAAAGGCGAAGCCTTGACTATCTAAAAGTAGACCGCAGCGTTCCTTCCACTTTAAGTGTATATGAATCTGTTGTCACCTGGTAACCCCTGACCACGTGAAACGAGTGATTTGATTGGTCAGTATACACAGATGTTGCCTTGCTGTTTGGTTTAAATTTACAGTGGCATTTTCCATGAACACCATTCATTCCCATGTGCACCAGGGGTATCTAGGAAAGAGATACATGGTTTTAGAGAGGATGTTATCATCCATGACTTTGTTAGGAAAATTAATATCAAATTATAAGGCAAGGAAGAACAGTTCTCTGAACAGAAGACCTTTGAATTCAAGTTGACCTCTTCACCCCGGTGATTGTCATCGGCCCACGTGTGTGAGGTGATATTTCTCCTGTGTGATTATTTTCTGCATTACATTAAAAAATCATAGATAGAAAACGAACATATATTCCCTTCTCAGTGTCTTGCAACATGAACAATTTAGTAGTATTGTCCTCCGCCACGAAGTGGTGGGAGGACTTGGAAATGCTAGCCGTCCGTCCTTCCGTCCGTCCTTCCTTCCGTCCGTCCTTCCGTCCGTCCGTCCGTCCCACATCTTGTGAACGCGATATCTTGAGAACAATTCGACCAATCGACTTCAAACTTAAGAAGGTGCTTCACATCAGTTGGACGGCCATTGGTATTGATTTTCACTGAGGTACGTAATCCAAGATGGCCGCCATCGACCATATTGGATTCTGTCCGTCCCACATCTTGTGAACGCGATATCTCGAGAACAATTCGACCAATCGACTTCAAACTTGAGAAGGTGCTTCACATCAGTTGGACGGCCATTGGTATTGATTTTCACTGAGGTACGTAATCCAAGATGGCCGCCATCGACCATATTGGATTCTGTCCGTCCCACATCTTGTGAACGCGATATCTCAAGAACAATTCGACCAATCGACTTCAAACTTGAGAAGGTGCTTCACATCAGTTAGACGGCCATTGGTATTGAGTTTCACTGAGGTACGTAATCCAAGATGGCCGCCATCGACCATATTGGATTCTGTTCGTCCCACATCTTGTGAACGCGATATCTTGCGAACAATTCGACCAATCGATTTCAAACTTGAGAAGGTGCTTCACATCAGTTAGACGGCCATTGGTATTGATTTTCACTGAGGTACGTAATCCAAGATGGCTGCCATCGACCATATTGGATTCTGTCCGTCCCACATCTTGTGAATGCGATATCTCAAGAACAATTCCACCAATCAACTTCAAGCTTGGGGAGGTTCTTCACATCAGTCAGACGGCCATTGGTATTGGTTTTCACTGAGGTACGTAATCCGATATGGCTGCCATTGACCATATTGGATTCCATCCGTCCCAGATCTTGTGAACGCGATATCTCGAGAACAATTCCATCCATCAACTTCAAGCTTGGGAAGGTTCTTCACATCAGTCAGACGGCCATTGGTATTGATTTTCACTGAGGTACGTAATCCAAGATGGCTGCCATTGATCATATTGGATTCCATCCATCTCGGATCTTGTGAACGTGATATCTCGATAACAATTTGACCAATCGACTTCAAACTCGAGAGGGTGTTTCACATCAGTTAGACAGCCATTGGTATTGATTTTCATTGAGGTAGTATGTAATCCAAGATGGCTGCCATTGACCATCTTGGATTTCACTCGCCCATATTGTACCCGTCTGTGTTGTGAACGCGATATCTTGATCTATTCCACCCATCGATTTATAAACCTCACCATCCACAAATCCATATACAACTACAGACTTACATTCCAGTGTTACACTACCCATTACTGCTTCCCAAACCTCCTCAAATTGTCTCAACAATTCCAGATAAATGTCTCTTTCCACATACACATATCCACTTTCCAAGTTATATTTAAGGAGATAATGGAAGCGTATATGCTGCATGCTCTCAAACAGGCTACTTGGCGGAGGACCTGCTAGCTACTCAGCTTGTTTCGTTTACTTCCTGCGCAATCATATACTGCAAACAGTGGATAATAAGCTTGGTGCCTTTCGCTGGTATACTGGCGAAGGCACACGGCATGTGAATAAGGTCTGCATCGCAGGGTAGAGCAACAATTTTCTGATGGATGAACTGTAAGTGAAACAAACAACCCTGTTATCATGCTGTTATATAGCTGGCAATGGTCACTGTGGGTAAGGGAGAAACACGATGGACCGAAATGATATGCCGAATAAGTGGCAAAATTTATGAACGTAAGCCAACATTATTCTCGATAATCTAATCTCAAATGAATTTTTTCCCCAGTGTCCATGAAGACGTTATCTTGATCGATGATGGCACATTCATGGCACAATTAGACCTATCTAGATGGGTTATCATTTCTTTTTGATGGTTGTTACTCTTCTGGAATGACTTTACAGTTAGACTTCTTGATGTTGTTGTAGTTGCTGGACCTCCGATCAACCGCCTTCTGGCTTCACCGTCATCAAAACTTGGCAGGCTGGATAACATTAACAGCATATTACGGTATCACGTAAAGGTGTTTGAACGCTGGCTCAAGGGAGTGCCATTCAGGGACTACAGAGCCATCGAGAACATCCCACCGGAGAAACTAGACGCCTACTTGGAGGTGTTCTTCCCCAATGTTAGAACCCAGCACGGCGAGAACTTCACGGCCACGTCCCTACGCCGGCTTCGCACCAGTCTGGAACGTTTCTTGAAAGATCGAAGTTATCCGGTGTCCATCACCAATTCGCCTATGTTTGGCAGAAGTCAGCGTGCTTATAGGGAGAAGATGATGTTGTTACAGAACGATGGCCCAGCCAATTGATGGATTCTCCGAGTACTGGAACATGGCGGTGCTGACAATGAGCGAAAGAAACCAGTCGAACCAACCATTCATTTGTCAACGAAAGAGTAATGGGGAATCTTAATACACTTGATAACCTTACATACACAAATAACTTCACCCGTTCTCACGTGTGTTAATTTTATCTTCATACAACATCGTTTTCTTTTTGCCAAAGGCGAAACCTTGACCATCTGAAAGTAGACCGCAGCGTTTCTTCCACTTTCATTGATACGAAACTGTTGTCACCAGGTAACCCATTGTCAAATGATCTGATTGGTCAATGTACACAGGATATTGCTTGAAATTTACAATTGCATTTTCCATGAACACGATTCATTCCCATGTGTTACTCGACACGGTCTCGGATAATGTAGGACATTAGTACCTCGTAACGCAATGCTAGGAATCCATATTAGCATCCATGTTGGAAGCAAAGTATCATGCCGAAACTCCAAACAGCACATGTTAGCTCTATGACTTCCGTTACTATGGAGATCAGCTTTGACGCAAACCCAGTTGAAACACCTCAAATTAGAAGAGATCCTTCGGAGGTAGAATCAAGGGAATATCGATTTCATTTGGATGTATATCTTATCTTCTGATAAGGGAGAAATTCTAAGACTATGTGATTTGAAACACATCCTATAGCATGTGATGTGCCTCATGTGCGGTGGATCACGGGTTTACAGGCCGAGCGGTCGCGAATGTCCCATGTGTGTCAGGCGTATCTAGGAAAGAGATGCCGGTACCTAGTTTCAGAGTGGATGGAATCATCCATGACTTTGTTAGAAAAATCAAATTGTGAGGAAAGAAAGTAGAGTACTCTGAACAGAAGACATTTGAACTCATCACCTTGGTTATACTGTCGTCAGCCCACCTGTGTAAGATATTTTTCTGCATGATTATTTCCTGCGGTTAATATTAAAAAAGTATAGTTAGAAACATATATTCCCTTCTCATTGTCTTGCACACGATCAATTTACTATTATTGCTTTTACTTCCTGTGCAAACATAGGCCTACCCTGCGAACAGTGGATAATAGCACCAGCGAAGGCACGTAGCATATGGATACGGTCTGCACCGTAGGGTAGTATTAGCGATTCGTTGGAATTGGAATAAAGGCACCACACAACGATACAATTACGTGGTATTCTCCATTTAGCATTAACGGTAACGCTAAAATTACCTTGACAGCCTAACTTCTGACTGAGCTATAATATGCTATGGGAAAGGGCACCCAGATTTGTGAAGAACCTTTTTGAAACTTGACTGAACGGAACAAGACTGCGGGCTAAACAAAATTCGTCCCTCTGGGATGCTTCGAAATGATTCAGATTTCACGAAGCGTGCTGTTCAAGGAATAATGTATTTGGTGGCGATATCAGCGAATCTAGAAAGAACAGATAACCAATATCCCTTTCTCCTCATGTCCGAATGCAAGCAGCGAGGATCTCACTCGGCAAGATGATCGAGATCTGTTTAGTGGAATTTTGTCCCCAATGTGGTGTCGTTTAACCCTACCAGGCATTGGGGTGGGTGTGTGTGGGGGAGGGGGCATTCTGGCCCCCAAGCAAACTTTCTGTGCTATCTATGGAACGACAAAACATATGACCATAACTTTGTAGTTTATCATATTGGGGTCACTTTCAGTCTATTTGCATAAACCCCCAGCAGAGGATCATGGGTAAATTCAAGATGGCGACCAGGTGGAGTACCAGAAAAATGATGTTTTCGTCATTTTTCTTCAAAATTCCTGCTATTTCGCATCAGATCAATATTTACTAATTTATAATGCAGTTTTTGTGACGACATTACAAAAATAAAAAATCGAAAAATCCGACCCAAAAATGGACTAAAAAATGCTTGTTTGACAATGACGTCACTGTAACGTCATCAAAGCGGCCATATTGGATTTGTTTACATTTTCTGCTCGAGCTTGACACAATGGTATAGTGTGGTAAGTTTCAGCCTCCTTGCTCGATGGGTAAGAATAATAATTAAGGGGACTGAAATGCCCCCCCCCCCCAGGCCAAAATGATTTCTCGGCTATAGTTTAAAGTACATTCGAATGATCTGAGTCATTGAGGCACTGAGTCGGGTTCGGAGGAGAGTCAGTAACATTTTGAGGTAGTGTATTTGTGCAAAATCGTTTGTTAGGTGAATTCAAAATGAAATCAGGTATTTCATCTCCTCGGGGACGAGTTTGGAACAATCAAAGTAAGTTATATTTATCTCTGAATGCGTCAAGTGCATAAAAACTGACCAACAATACACGGCATAGTTTCTCTTCCCGCCCAACGTTAATAGAGGCCACCATGGGTATTGTATGGGTTGTATGTCTATTGTCTTAATTGTCTTAATATTGCTTATTGTATTATTTTTAAATCTAAATATTTTTCCATAATGTGACCTATGATTTTATATGTGTTATTTACTTCAGAATTGTCCAAGCTAGGCTGACTGAATGTATTATTCACTCTCTGGAAATAAAAGCTATTAATTTCCCAAAGCAACAGGATCATGTCTTCACTCCCTTCAGCTTCAGATTAGAATAAAAAGTTAAACAAACAAAAGAAAAAAAATAGAAAGAAGGACATACGGTTACATGCGTCTAGTCCGTCTTTCATTATTCAGCCGTAGTCCATTAAAGAAGCTCTGCGTCCATAATCCAGACATATTACATATAACAGCATTAGCACCAAATTAATAAAAAAAATAACGTTCATAGTATACATAAACATAGACAAGAGAGAAGCGGTTTACAATTTTCAATGATGCCGGCGAGACATCATGATGTTCTAAAAATATCAGATCCGAGTCGCTGATCAGTATTCTTAATCCATATGATTTTCTTTTAAAGTCGTTATCTAGAGAATTATCTATCTCAGTGACGGTGACCTGGACGAAGACGGTATATAGCCTTGTTGAATTAGTTTCTGCAAAAACTATTATGTGACGCTGACTTAAATCGTCAAATTTTAATATGATCCAGCAAATGCTACCAGGCGAGATATACACGCCATATGCAGACCATTCTGGGATGATACTGCCATAGAAATTGTTACCCTCTCTTGTCGTATATAGAGTATAAATGTATACCCTTGTCAGGTCAAAATATGACGTCTCACTTGCACTATCGGTGGTTGATTACGAATCCAGTGGTGATTATATGTCCTTTATAGAAATTACGTAAACCAAGAAAAAATGGCCTTGGAAATGATCGTCTGTTTATAATTTCTGCAGCAATATTTATAATACGTCAGATAAAATTTCTGTCAAAAGAAGTGCGCGGTTTTATAGTCCCCATTGAAATTTTTTCTGGTGCTGTAACTGTTCATGTAGACATCTTGAAGGGCATGCCCACACGGCTTGACATGATGTGTATTATTAGTTGATATTGATGCTAATTAATTGTTGTCGATGATGGTTGTTCGTGAATGTGACCGTCTACCTTGGCTTTAAATTAAGACTTCTTTGATATCCTTGTAGTTACCAAAGTCAAGAACATCTGGGAACGTCCAGGACTGAAAAACGTTCACAGCATCTTACGCTATCACGTGAAGGTGTTCGAGCGCTGGGTCCAGAGAGAACCCTTCAGGGAGTACAGAGCCATCGAGGAGATCCCGCCCGAGAAACTGGATTCCTACTTGGAGGTGTTCTTCCCCAACGTTAGAACCCAGCACGGCGAGAACTTCACCGCCAAGTCCTTACGTCGACTTCGCGCCAGTCTGGAGCGTTATTTGAAGGACCAGGGATATCCGGACTCCATAACAAGCTCCCCGGTGTTCGCCAAAAGTCGGCGTGCTTTCAAGGAAAAGATTGGCTTATTACAAAATGTCCACATGGTTCTATAATGCGTGTTAATGACCCGCGTGTTGTGTACCGGTACCGGATATTGCAGAGGTTCTGGTATCCCCGTATAACCGAGACAGTTGTGCAATATCAAATGTATGAATCAAAGTGATTAGAATGTATATTCACTATAAATTTTTATCTCCGTTCGCGTTTTGACACCTCTGTAGACATAGAGTCGATGACTTCATCACGCATACACAGTATTACACATACTGTGTTTTGTTTTTTGAAGTTAATCTGCTGGACATACAGTGCCCGGACATTGGTCGATTGAATTGGTCACCAGAGTAAATAGAATAAATATGTTACATTTTGCGCTTAACTAGTAACGGGGTAAACCCTCCCTTATATGGTGATCTCAATCTAAAGTAATGTGTTTGCCTTGAACTCGTTTCAATATTGTAGTAAATAATTTTTTATCAATAATTTTAGTGTCCTGTGCATGTGACTGCTTTAATCGCTATTCTTCGTCATCCGATTTTTATTAAAAAGGTAAATTACAAGCGCCTAGTCCGTCATCCATAATTCAGCCGTCGTCCATTAGAGAATATCCGCGTCCATAATCCAAAGACGTATTCCATATTCCATATAACAGTATTAGCACCAAATTCAAAAAGACAATCATATTATACATAAACGTAGGCTTGTCTGATATGTCCATTATCACTTTGCCAATCAATGCGTGCGTGGTCTGTTTGCACGCGAAAATTGGAAGAAAGTATGTACATTGTTGCATACTTGCTCCTCTAACATCTTTACAAGTGAAAAGTCCATAGCCCCAATTTAGAATTTCGTATATGGGAACGTGTGAACTTATATGTATATACCACCTTTTGTGTTGCTTACTGTTTTCGACTCCACGTGAGATCTTCAATAATGCGACAAACTCTAAGCTTCTCCACGTAAACGCGATTCGATGTAAGAACTTTGGACACCCTTGAATAGACCCCGGCAAGAGTGTCGAAAGCTCGTGTATTAAATTGCGTTTAGGGTCGAAAGCTCATGCATTAAATGCTTTTATGGTCAAAAGCTTGTGCATTAAATTGTGTTTACGTGGAGAAGCTTAGAGTTTTTAGTATTAACTATATAGTGTTGTAGTACATTCGGTTAGACAATAATTGACGTCTATTGTTGATGTATACTTCTTGCTGTAGCGAACTTGAGGTGGTCGATCTCAAGAAGCCAATAGTTTCTACCCCTCAGCCAATTATGACCGAAGGTCCCTGTGGTCCGTCTTTCTGTTTGTCCGTCTTGCTCAAAAACAACACAATATCTCTTGAAGGATTATTACCATGCATATAACATATGTAACTGGCGATCGGTCAGAAGCTCATTGCAGATGAGTGACCTTGACCTATTTCATCAAGGTCAAGTTCTAGTATTGGGGATATATTTTGAAGGATCACAGCTAAGCCGAGCTATTTCATACTACATACGCAATTGGTGATTGACTAGAACCTTTCCCATTTTTTTCTATCTGTCCTATTCTGTCAAGATCTAGTTATTGCAATATCTCGGGATCATGGCTTAGGTTATCCAAATTCACACTGGTAGGTGACTAGAAGCCTATTCAAGTTGACCGACCTTGACCTTATTTAGCAAGGTCAAATTCTAGGTGATGCGAAATGTTTTAAGATAATAGCTACACTTTCCTAATTCATAATCCTGGTGAATGGATAGAAGTTACGAGTTGACCGACCCTGACCCTGGCTTCAAGGCTAAATTGTAATGGCGTGCAGTGATATCTTTTGTTGGATTATATATGGATTTTCCACACTCAAAACATTAGTAACTGGTGATGGATCAGTTTATTGTTGACCTTTTCTACATGTAGGTCAAATTCAGCTTTTAAGATATGTTATGTAGGATCACAGCTGTATTTGTCGTTTTTAAAAGTATTATTGTCTTTTGATTGCTAGTTTAGCCTCTGTCTCAGCAATACATTATTGAATATTTTCGGCTGAAACAGCAGTTCTGTGATGGAGATCAAGCCCCCACAGCTTTTCTAATTACTTTATATATATATCATGGTGTCGTTCGTTGAAAATGTATAACCTATAATGTGGTAGTTATGTCTGATATACCACAGCTGCATCTCGCAAATGTGTGGTCATAGCTCCAATTGTGTGTGTCAGTAAGAAATGTAGATTCTTCCTCATCGTGCATGGTCAATACTTGCGAATTCGTCAAAATAAATAATAAATAATCGGTTTCAGAATTGTGTCCTTCGTGTAGTGAATCGCAGTGACGCGAAATGTGAGTTACTGGAGTGCGGGAGAGGATATATGAATATGGATGGGCAGGGCCCAGGAATAACTCATGTATATTTGCATTACATCTGCATCACACAGCTTTGGGCTATTGGATATGTTGGATAACCTATGGGGTGATTTCTGTGTTTCATGCGATCGATTTGTGTCATATATAAATATTGTACTATATCTCAGCCTGTTTGGTTGGTATATAAGTAGGTTTGAAAGATGTATTCACTTATTGGCGTTCTTTCATATTTTAGTTGCTGAACGTTCGCTTTGCGGGGCAATCCTGGAAGGGGGTCTCGGTGACTGGTCAACGAGGTCCGTAAAAGCCGCTGTAAAAGCTAGATCCACCGGACCCCCATCAGGCACTGGGACTCGTCTTCCCAGGGATCTACCATCAAGGCTAAGAGATCTTCCAAGACTGATTCGCTACCACGTGAAGATGTTTGAGCGTTTCATTCAGGCTGAACCCCACGAAGATAGCACCGCCATCGAGAATGTCCAACCCTCTCGCCTGAACTATTATCTCACGTTGTTCTTCGCCAACGCGAAGACACGGACTGGGGAGGACTTCACCAAGGCGTCCATGTTCCGCTTGAGATCTAGCCTAGAACGTTACCTCAAAGACAAGGGTTATCCCCTCTCAATCACTCATTCGGTAGCGTTTCACCAGAGTCAGTTGGCTTTTAAAGAAAAGATCCAGGCTCTGCTCCTATAGATGTCAAGGTCAAGGTCACTCTATCAAAATCTTCAGAATTATGGATTGTGATGGGGAACAAGCCTATTGGTTTTTACCCCTCAGCCAATTTTGGTCGAAGGAGCGTGTCGTGCCCGTCTGTCTGTTTGTCGATTTTGCTTATTAACACAATTTATCACATAACCGTACTACTTTTCTTTCATAAAAGTCTAGGTCATAATTTCAATGCGTAACTAGTTAAATAACACTTTCAAACACGCTGATTGGATAATGCATGTAGCTTGAGAAAACAAATTACTACGCTTAGTCGTGACGTCACTGAGCTATTTTTCAATTGAAAAAAATTGCTACGGAATACTATGTGCAACAACAACATGTCTATCTGCAAGACGATCATTTTATTAAAGTATAAAAGTATAATTTAATTTATTCAAGTATAATTCTCAATAGCCATATAAGCAGCAATGATCAACAATACATTATTTCGACAGTTTTGAGCTTCATACTTTTTTCTCACGTAGTCTGTCATTGTTGTTTGGTGAATCGAGCCAGGTCAAGCCTTAGGGTACCGTATCCCGTCAGATCTCAAAAGTAAATGTTTGTTCATTCTTTTGCAATATCTGCTTGGAATATTCTCGATGTTTGCTTATTCCTTGCAATAGATCTGGATGATAGAGACTTCAAACGGATTGCGTATTCAAAATGAGCTTGTCAGACTAGCATGTGGTCACCTCGCTGAGAACTCGCCAACATGTGGCGCGCATGATGACCTGCAGCGAGCACGAGTGTAAATCCTGGTATGACATGTCCCAAAATAAATAATGTATGAAGAACATCTAGTTAATAAGTTAAACTAATTGCTTTCTGTCACTATTTTGAAATGCTGTGAAAACTGATCAGTCTTAAAAAGGAGGTGCTGAAACTCGTTTTGGAATTATATCGGTTTAGCGGGTACAGCAGCTGAGCCAGGACCGTGTTTTTGCCGGGAAGGAAACAAAGTAAAGAAATATTTAGATAGATTTGACGATGGAATCTTCCGAATTATTGCGTTTATAATTTGCCGAAAAATAGTAATGTCCTAAACAGAATCTTACACTCGTGGCAATTTAATATGAAAGTTATTACACTTCTGTAGTTTTGTTTTGTTTTGTTGCTAGCTAAAGCTTTCAACATATAAAACTTACTCAACTCGTGTCATAACTTTCATATTAAATAGCCGCTCGTGTAAGATCCTCAATATCTCCTGACGGATTATTGCCAGACTTTCTAACTTCATATAACATATGTATTCATGTACAATTCATATATATAATAATTCATATAATCACATGTATGTATTTTCAACATATATCCGCTGACAGGAAAATTCATGCATTAAGCTCGATATTACCTCCAGTTAAGAGTGGGAGAACCTTGTTGATCTAGCTTTAGTTTCAAACAATGTCACAATGTATCAGCTCAAGATTCATAAACGGTCTGGGAAAGCCTTGAAAATGAAAATGGCTTCTCAAGGCATTGAAAAGTTTTGAAAACCTGCATCTTACCAAAAGGGCCTGGGAAAGTCTTAAAATTTGCTAGAGGCAAAGATCTATCTGATGGCATATTTTTAATATCTTCTCAGGGAATATGTTCTCTTTTCTGTTATATGCCCAGTAGCAACATCTGATAGTGACTTGTGAGTTAAGACGTAAATCTTTGTACCAGTGATACAGACATTTGGGAAATGACCATCAACTGGTTATTACACATACAAGACGTAAGTGAATGGACCGGGAAAATAATAGTTCAGGGCCTGGAAATTCCAGGCAGAAGGCCTGGAAATTTGAATGCATGTAGGTTCATGAACTCTGTCATCGGTATAAGGCCCTGACATAAGACAACTGCAACTTCTGGAACGTCACGGAAATATATTTGACACTCTTTCATCATGCTGTGAAAACGCCGTACTAGGTTTCTTGGCCTTCTGCTTTTGTTATATTTACTAATTGTACATACCTTCATCGCCAATTGAAACTACATGAATACAAAGACATGTTTGCTGACAATTAAAACGACGTCGTTGGGGGAGGGCTCCGCTATCAGTCTTTGCAACGATCGCCATAGTGGATTGTATTCGGCGTCACAGTGCTGGCTTGTACAGCGTCTTGGATTGTATCGACACCTTGCATTTTATTCAGAAACTAAAGTAATCGACACGACCATGGCATCGGCGTGAATTTCAGACAGAGCGTAACAAAGAGATACAAAGATGTATATCAGCGCGCATAGTTATCCACAAACTGTTTAGCGTTCATCGGGTTCATGTGTCGCCAATGTGGAAAGAAAATGTGAAAAGACGTTTTTGGATACATTTAGTTGGGGAAAAGTCCAGCGCGACGCATCTAATTTGTATGCTGCCCAGTTGCTCGCCAGATATAACCTGTTTAATTTAGCATATCCCATGAATTTAGCTCCAAAGGAATACTACTTAAAATGTAAATGCTCTTGGAGAGTTTCTTCTTCGCTTAACAAAGACCACTGCATATTTATCACTCTAGGTAAGGGATGTGTCCAGGAATATTTTAGCATTGAATGTAACCTCAATAAAGGAAATATACATAAATCTCTCGGAGAATTCTAACTTGTAAGAGACCATCTTGTGTTGTTTTTTTTATCATCTTTTTTTTCATACGCATTTAGAATTGCTGCTGACTGTCCTATGACATAGGGACAACTTTAGTATTCAGATCATAGACGTCGTCTATCCATCTACCAAGGGTTCCCCCTTTGGATATGAGAGAAAAATCCGAGAGTGGGAACTATTCTGGATGCTAGAACTTGGGTCAGTGTTTCCTTATGGTTTAAATGATAATGTCAGTGGGTTCGGCAATGTTACAAACCGCCGTTCAAATATATCCAATGTTACCCAGCTATTTAAACCCCATCAACGGAGACATCGCAGTCATGGTTGGAGAAATATTAATAGTGCGATGATTCACAATCACATCACTTTAAATTACTTTTGGGTTTAACTAACACACCCAATAGTACACATAGCTTACGTACAGTTCTGTATGCGTTACCTCTGAGAGCTTTAAATCATATAGTCAGAGATATACAACAATCTGCGTCTTCAGGAAATATAATACCACCCAAAATCACTGAAGTATGTCAAGATATAGCGTATTTTCGATTGTATCGTCCAGTGAACATAATCGAAACATCCCAAGATCGACTTTTCTTGAAACTCAACTACATAGATAAAGGACTGGACATTATTAATTTACCTCGAATCCTGAATGATCCAGAGGTACGCAACACTGTACCGAACTACATGTATTTTAAGTTCACAGAACCTCCTTGCATTTCATATAAGTATACTAAATCTATAGCCCCCAAAATATTCAATTACTCTAATGCTGTCAAGGAGTTTGACTGGAACTTATACACGTCGGGGAGCTATAGTTGTGATTGTGAATCGTCGAACTTTATCTATGCACCATGCAAACATGTTGTGACTGGTGACCTTGATGTGGTGAGTGATAATGACCTAAGATTACTCCTGATGAAGGGACCTAAATATAGAGAGCCGCGAAAAATAAATCTGAAGGCCGACCAGAAGATAGTCCTGTCTGCTTTGGAACAGTACGTTATTGATTGGTCTAAGCGAGAAAAAGTTGAACCTACATTACTAGCTGATTGGCTGGACCTCACCAAGAGCAAGGTCGTTGAAACAATCCGCCATATTGACAGAAGTACCCTTCCTCAAGCAAAACAAGTACTGGGAAGCCCCAATTCGCAAGAAGTTCTAGCAAATCTCCAGAGTAAATTCGTCATAGTCCCAGCAGACAAAGCCCCAAATAATATAATATTCATATGTAAATATTACTATTACCAGGTGCTGGTTGAAGAATTGAGTGTAAACATATCGTCATCAAATACGTCTACTCAAACTGCATTTATGGAAAATTTATTGAACAATCACAAAATATTTCTCAAGGAAACAGGTATTTGTCTTTCAACCAAACATAACGATATACCAAAAGTATACTGGACTCCCAAATGGCATAAATCATCATACAAAGCTAGATTCATAGCTGGTTCTAGAAGCTGCACCACCAAGCTTCTTTCAACCCTGTTGACGAGGGCCCTTCACGAGGTTAAAGCATTTTGGGAAAGGTATTGCGCCACTATTATTAAAATCTCTGACGTTGAATGTATGTGGATATTGAAAAACTCAAAATGTCTTACGGAAGAACTTGATGCTAAAGGTCACACACCGTACAGACATGTATCCCCATGGGATTTCTCGACTCATTATACTACAATCCCTCATCAGGACCTTATTGACCGTTTAAGTTCATTAATAGTATCTGTGTTCAAGAAAACTGATCGTAGATATATTAATGCAGGAAGCCATAAAGCATTCTTTCGCTCTACTACATGCAGGAGGTATCATTCATGGGATGTTTCTTTGTTTATAGAGTTGCTTGAATTTCTCATTAAAAATATCTATGTGAAATTTGGCAACACAATATATCAGCAGCATATAGGTATTCCAATGGGTACTAATTGTGCACCCCTGTTGGCTGACCTGTATCTGTTCTCTTATGAATATGACTATATGCAGGCGCTTTCAAAAACCGATCCATTCCAAGCCCGTTCCTTCTCATTCACCAAACGCTATATAGACGATCTTCTCGCTGTGGATAATCGCTATATAAATGACGCAGAGAAGAATATATATCCACCTTCATTGAATTTGAAGGAACCCACAGATAGCCATACAGCCACATCATATTTAGACCTATATCTCTATAAAAATGAAGCGGGCCTTCTCTCTCGTCGACTGTATGACAAAAGAGATGATTGCAATTTCGACATCGTAAACTATCCCTTTCTGGACAGTAATATTCCAGTGGGACCTGCATATGGCGTATACATATCACACCTAGTAGCATTTGCTAGGTCCTGTGTTAATTGTGACGAGTTTAATCAACGTCACAAAACATTATTGCAGAAACTTATAAAACAGGGCTACACCACCAAGCGCCTCCACTCAAAGTTTCTCAAATTTGGCGATACATATCGCATGCTGATAGCAAAATACGAGCGTAGCGTGCAAGATCTATGGCGTTACGTTTCGTAACTTGTGTCTAATTCCGCTTAACCCGGGGCTAGGGGCCGTATGAACCCATGTACTTCAAGATCCTCATGGTACTCATATGAACAGTCACAATCAAAGCGTGACTGAGATACATCATTCTTTAGATGGCGACTTTACAACGAATATTATGGATTAAGAATACTGATCAGCGATACGGATTTGATATTTTTGGATGTCTTGCCGGCATCATTGAAAACTGTTGACCGCTTCTCTCTTGCAGGAAACAAGCCTATGTTTATGTATACTATGATTGTCTTTTTGAATTTGGTGCTAATACTGTTATATGGAATAGGTCTTTGGATTATGGACGCGGATATTCTTTAATGGACGACGGCTGAATTATGAATGACGGACCAGACGTTTGTAATTCTCATTATTGACTCGGGAATTATTTTATGGACGACAGCTGAATATTGAATGTTGGATCTGATGCCTGCTATTCGCCATGCATGCATCGGAGGAGCTACACAGTACAAACATATTAATTCGTCATCACTATGGCATCAATATAAGGGGCCATTTTGGAGATGGTACGATAAGGCGCGTTTTTGGCCTGTACGTCGTGCGATTGAAATCGAAAAAAAATAAAATGTCCAAACAATAATTGTGTTTTAATGTAACAGCAAGAGAAATGTTTGCACACAATATGTGATATGTTATAGTTATGTCATGAAATTTTTATCTGCAGCGTGTGCTATTTCGTAAAAAAGGGTCTAAATCGAGTCATTTACACACACATTTAGACACGAAAGACCCTTTGGACCAAAACGCCATTTAACCTGGTGATGTGCGGTGGCATATCCCCACTACTTGAAAATCTTTTTTTCATATTGCCGTTACATTAAAACAGTTACTTTTTCTGGACATTTATTTCTTTTTCGATTTCAACCGCACCACGTTTAGGCCAAGAGGCCACCTTATCGTATCATCTCCTTTAGCTACTGTTCCTTATCGTCTGTCCGTTATTGCGCCTTACTGAACTACACTTTAGTTTGTAAAACTAGACCTTGTCGCAATGGGAGACGTTACAGTGAATAACATGACATCCTCGCGAGCCAGTGTATCAATCGATAAGTTATTATCGATACACTGGCTTGGTTAGTTACCGATAGCAGTTCTGGATATAAATAGCTCTAGGGGTTTCCACTAAACCGAACCAATCAGTAAGCGCGCTGAGGCAGCTCAACAGGCCAATCCACAGCGAGGTTAGAGTTTTTACTGGTTTGAATTTCATCGCCGACCAGACTACCTTTTGAATCGACATCGGGTGTCAAAGCGAAAATCACAAGCTTCAGATACCGACGCGTTAATTCGTAACAGACGTAAGCAACCTCATTTGATTGTCCTATGCTGATAATGTATTGTCCTATGCAGATAATGTATTGTCCTATGCTGATAATATATTGTCCTATGCTGATAATGTATAATATTGGATAGTTCCTCGTGAACAATTTTGTGGGTTACTAGACACCGCTTATATGGTCAAATATGGGTGTAAATTCACAGGGTCTGAAATAGCAGTCAGACATTTCTGATCAACATGTGACCTTGGATCTGATCAAACGTGCTTTTCCTGCTCATGTTGAAGTATGATACAAATTATAAGAAATTACTGATCAATTTGAACATAAATATTTCAGACCCTGAGTCATATGTAATGGAATGGTTATTGATTATTTATCTAGAAGTCAAGCATATACACCTAAGCACACAAGAAATCATAGAAAGAAGTTCTACAATGAACCAGTAAAAACATTTGAACTGCCTTTTCAGCATACTGCGCTTAGCTGGCAATGCCAATAGACCAAATTATGTACTGAATTGACAACCAAGGTATACATCTATTGAAATTAGAAGGCTTCTTTCTGGCTTGTATTGCACAAAGTTAAAGCGAGATCGGTCAATTTATATTATCCACACGCATATTCCTCGACACAGTTTTATTCATTGAGTCGCCACAGTAATACGCTGAAGGCGCGGATTAAAAAGATAAACCCAAAATCGAAATTTCGGACCCTCCACATCTGTGCTCAGTGCCTCGCATGTTGCATCTGACAAACAGAAAGGATCGACCACATGTTGAACTATATCGCTTTCTGGAAGCATGCAGAGCAGTGCGCAAAAAATTTCCAGTTATCCTTCTAAAAATGGTGAAGCTAATGGACCACCCTGTCGAAAAAAAGCCAAATAAAAACGTGTTAAATTGTTCTCCGGGGTTAACAATGAAATATCGAAGAAGTAAGAAGATGTATTATCCATGGGAGTCTTGGTGCATGGGGACTATACGAGTGGACATGTGTTCCTTTTGGGTTGACTGTTTCCTGCAGTCATATGCTTGCTTTCTAGTCGCCAATTTTTCCCACCTCTTGCATATCGCTCCAATCTAAAATATTCACGTGAAACTAAATAAAGGATTGCCATATGCTAGTGAAGCTAGGTTTCTACTTTCAAAAATAATAGGAATTGTTATATTTGACAAAGTTATCCTGCAAAAAAAAACCCAGAATGTATACAAAAAACATGTATTTTGTATGAACATATTTGTTATACCCCACAGAATAGAATTTTACACATTTGCCTAATATCGTTTCTATCAGATATTCTCTGTTGAACGTGATTCATAGTGTATTCTTTACGTTCGTGGTGCATTAGGATTTTATTTGTGATATTTTACCCCTTCACGTCTTATATTTTGCAAGACTATCCCGAAAGTCTTCCCGATGTTCGCTGAATGAAGTCCGGGTGTTTAAAGATGATATGGGTGTTTGAAAATAATATGGGTGTTTGAATTTGGGATAATTTAAAAATAATTATATGAGCATGTGCAA
Source organism: Hanleya hanleyi (assembly GCA_036873755.1). Classification (NCBI taxonomy): domain Eukaryota; kingdom Metazoa; phylum Mollusca; class Polyplacophora; order Lepidopleurida; family Hanleyidae; genus Hanleya; species Hanleya hanleyi. Next base: position 99,368 of record JAVTVY010031808.1, read on the forward strand.
TGGTTAATGTTAAGAATTTTCACATATTTATTTGGTTCGATTGCAGAAGAGAACATGGTGCAACAAGAAGCTGTCAACACTGATAGACCGACTGATGTGCGTAGAAAGTACTCGGCACCTCCTAGGTTCGTTGCCAAGAGAACTAATGCCAGGGCAGACAGGCTACAACACCTTGATCGTAGGATGCGATCGCGAATCGGCACATTCGAATGCTGGCTTCAAGGAGAGCCGTACAAGGATTTCCGTGTCATCGAGGAGATCCCGCCAGATGAGCTGGACACGTACCTGGCCAAATTCTTCTCGTCCATTAAGACGGTCAGCGGGGAGAGGTACAGTCTGAATTCTATATGCTCCCTGAGGACGTGTCTCGAGCGCCATCTGAAGAACCAAGGATACCCTCACTCTATCATCCTTTCGCCTTTGTTCAGCAAAAGTCGGTTCGTTTGGAAACAAGTATTTCCCACGTATAAACATCCCGCTGCTACCACTCCTCGCGGTACTCCAGGTGGACCCAAGCAATAATCAGCACAATTTCTGTGATATCATATGCGAACACCATCGTCCTTGAAAGGGATTTTCATATATGCATAACGCTGGTTCCTGTTGCTTGAACTATAGTTTTCAACTCGGTTGTAACATTTCGTCATATCTACTTCGTCTCTTCTGTACGAGTTATTTGCCACATGTTGACTCAGTTGGTGACTGGAATTGGTATATATAGGTTCGGTTCTTCAATGCGTCACTATCAACGTGACCGAGCCATAGTATCTATATATGTAGGATTTAATTTCTGACAAACTTTTCAGGAAGGGGAGTCGCTCGTTTTCTTACAATGGCAAATGCCTCCAGCAGGTAAATCCAATGAGGCTATTCTTCTGTGGGCAAAAAAAGCTAGAGCGGGTGGAATTTATTGTAGTCGTTATGTCTGCGGGATGGCGATGTGAGTATCCGGGCATACATGCCAAAATGTGTATATGTACATAAAAGGGAAAATGTAATACATGCTGTACAGGGTAGGGATAAGTAAAGCATACTAATTAATTTTATTAATGTTATAACATTTTACGAAGAATGTTTTATGAAATATATTTCTCTTATAGATTTTAGTACCTGTTATCTGTTGGTTCAGACCATCATTGGTTATTAAATTTTCCTTTCAAATATAAGGAATGTCGTGTGAAAATACTGCCTTTAAAGGTATTTTTTACAGTTGTAGCAATCACACTCTTCTCTTGATTGTCATTTTTGTTTTCATATATTGCATCTCCATTGTATCTACTATATCCAAATTTGAAAATAAATAAAATGTTGAACAACATACCCTTTCTGTGTTGAATTTTCTCAAAGTGGTGCGTGAATTACAACACATATAAGGGAAGTGGGAACAGGTGCCGACATATTGGGTCGATACTTGGTGTAAGAACGCATTGTTGAGGCTTTTGTTGAGGCTTGTGTGCAGCTGAAAAGGGTCACGTCTAGACGCATTGTTGAGCTCAGACAGGCTATTGTAGGCTTTGTCTTGTGCGTTCTTACACCAAGTATAAACCACATATGGTCAGAGCCACATGACTTCACAGTATAGTCCTCCGGTTAACCTATTCTAAAGCACATACCAAGAATCTAACGATTCGTGATACATGTATGTGTTGTATCTCAGGTACACTTTTATTGTACCTGTTCATGTGCCAACTTGGATGATATAACCACACGGCCCCTAGCACCGGCATAAGCGGTATTAGATACAAATATAGAGAGCTATGATGGAAATGCTCTGACAACTCGTATATTGGTAATTGGTGAGCTGTTTCCCTGTGACAACTCGTACACTTGGGATTGGTGAGCTGTATCGTCGTCAGATGAAAATGACGGCATTTAACACAAAAGGCTAGTCGGTAAGGCCCGATGTCGACCCAGCATCAACTTTCCACAAATGCCAACATATATCAAAGACCAAAAGGTCTGTACAGGGGGCGGGCCTCGGGGACGAAACGTCCACCAGCAGAATCTCGCCATATAAAGTTAAAAATTACAACACATATAAGGGAAGTGGGAAGAGGTGCCGACATACTGACACAGCCACATCACTTCACAGTATAGTCCTCCGTACCTATATATATATAGACTACCATTAAAAGTTTCATACATGTTAATATTGGTAAAACCTATTTTGGCTCAGTTACATAATCTGAGCCCAATTTTGTAATTGATATCTGATAGTTTATCTACTAGCTAAAAAGCAATGATTGTCCATATCAAAGCTTGAAAATACTTTTTTGTCGATGTCTATGCATGTGAACAAGCATATCGAAAATTGTTAAGGAGGGCTCGGAAATAATCGAAAGAATTGATAAATGGAGTGAGTAGCCATGATGGACCACCATACCGATGTAACCGCTGGGTATGGATAAATGGAGTGAGTGACCATGATGGACCACCATACCGATGTAACCGCTGGGTGTGGATGGCCGAATAACGAAAAACGCCAAGGTCAAATGCATTTTCCCACGGTTAAAACAAAGATTAAAAAAAATAAAAATAAAAGATACTTTTGATCCTTGATGGAATCTTTCTTAAATGTGCAGCATACTTTTGCTTTCAGGAATCGACCACTAATCGCTGATATGTTAAGGAATATTACTTCGTTGTAACAAGGAATTACCTGTAAATTCAGTGAAAGGGATTTCTAAACTTATTATGAGAGTTTGCGAATGTGCTCGATATCAGTAAAATAGGAATTGTGACAGTCTGAGTGAGTATATACTGTATATCAATGATAAGTCGTTTTCTGTAGCATACATTATATGTCAATGATAAGTTGTTTTCTGCAGTATATACATGTACTGTATCTCCACGATAAGTCGTTTTCTAGGGTATATAATTTATCTCAAAGATAAGTAGTTTTATGGAGTATTTACTTCATCTCAATGGTAAACAGTTTTCTATAGTATATACTCTATCTCAACGATAAGTCGTTTTCTAGAGTATATACTGTATCTCAATGATAAGTCGTTTTCTAGAGTATATACTGTATCTCAATGATAAATCGTTTTCTAGAGTATATACTGTATCTCATTGATAAGTCGTTTTCTAGATTATATTCTGTATCTCCATGGTAAGTCGTTTTCTAGAGTATATACTGTATCTCAATGATAAGTCTATTTCTAGATTATCTACTGTATCTGTCGATTTCTAGTTTATATACTGTATCTTACTGATAAGTCGTTTTCTAGAATATATGCTGTTTCTCAATGATAAGTCGTTTTCTAGAGTATATATTGTATCTCAATGATAAGTCGTCTACACTGTATCTCACTGATACGTCGTTTTCAGGAGTATATACTTTTTCTCAATGATAAGTCGTTTTCTAGGGTATATATTGTATCTTAATGATAAGTCGTTTTGTAGAGTATATACTGTATCTCCATGATAAGTCGTTTTCCAAACGATATATTTATATCATATCTCAGTGATGAGCCAATGATGAGTCGTTTTCTAGTGTATATACTGTATCTCAATAATAAGTAGTTTTCTATCGTATATACTGTATCTCTATCACAGTTTTTATTTGATTTGATTCATTTGAACACGACGGCGTTTAAACAGCCTCTAGCCACGGGTTAAGCGGAATTAGACAAGTTACGAAACGTTTCTTCCCTCCTGGCCACCAGTGGTTTTCTCACATCCAGGCAAGTTGGGGGAGGGGAGAGTATATATCCTTCACAGCATGACTTATGCAGAGATTCTTAAAGTGGGGAGATAATCTGACAAGGAACTGGCTTTGAAATTTTTATCTTTTGACAAGGCTCCGAGGTCACTGGGTGTAACGCCCGTATACCTGAACTCGGATATGATAGCTCAGGTATATTTCGATGGAATTTTGATAATATTGATTCGACAAGTTGGGTGTTAGATCATGGTGGTTTCAGCAAGAGCTCATAACTATTCAGAAAGGCTTTTACACAATCTGCGATAAACTAGACGCTGGTTTCTAAATCAGAACGGAAACGTCAGAAGAATTCTCTTCAAAATGCACGTCCGAATCTATTGACAATAAATTGTCTTATACTCCAATTACTGTTGAAGGAGGTCAACAAACACGTGACCTTGTCAAATACCGGATCCCAAGACTTTTCAGGAAGCGCTTTACTTGTAAGGTAGTTTAGATGAAGAGACCGTTCCACTAAATGGTGTATCCGAACTTGTGCCTAGTTAGCAGTGGTTGTTTTCATCGATTTTATTCTTGTTAATAAAAAATATACTATCTTTGTAAGAATACAAATAATTGCCACCTTTTCATACACCACGATGACAGTTAATATCATAATAATGCGATCTTCATGACTTAAAACTATCTACATACTCCTTCTCTACTACAATATTGAATTTGTAGATAAAGATATAGTAGAGGAGGGGTATGTATAGATCGGTGTAGATCGTATACAGCGCATTTTTATGATATTCACTGTTATCAAAATAAATTTATTCTTAAAAAAAAGAATATTTTAGTACAACATCGACGAAGACACCCACTGTTAATCAAGCCATTATTTGGTACAATTGGCGATTGTGTATATTAAATAAATAAACAAAGACTATTGACAGAAATGTTAAAGAACTGGAGTCGATTGTCTGAGGTGCCAGTAATCGGGCTTGATATGTTGAATTAAACGCAACAAAATAATAACGGTGATGGAAAAAGATGTCGGCGTATACTGACGGAAAGTCGTGTACCACCGCATGCATATATACTGACTGGATTACAGTTTATCTGGTTTTCGGACCAAACTGTTCGTCATACATTGCTGTTACTCCGAAAATATTAGTGAAAAGCATTTTGTAGATCGATATTTCGATATAACTTTATATTGTTGTTTACTCTTGAGAGTATATGCAATGCATATATAAATGTTTGTGCTACCCGACCGTTTATTATTGATGACAAATCTGCTTTATGTCATTCTAGGGTTGATGATCGATAAACAGGCCATCAGTCCAGTCTCGTCAGGTTTCACACGTGACTCCCAGACATCAGCGAGACTACAGAACATCAACAAGAACGTCCGCTATCACGTGAACGTCTTCGAGAGATGGATACGGACTGAGCCGTACAGAGACTTCCGGTCCATCGAGAGCATTCCACCACCCGAGCTTGACGCTTACCTGATCGAGTTCTTTCCGAATGTGAAAACTCAACGCGGTGAAAAATTCACGAATTTCTCTCTATATCAACTGAGGACTTCCCTAGAGCGTTATCTAAAAAGTCAGGGCTACCCAGAGTCACTAACTAAGTCAACTTCATTCATTCGGAGTCAACTCGCCCTTAAAAAAGCACTTCAATTGGCAAGTAAACGCACGTAGCGGTCAAGTTTACAAATGACTGCAGTACATGCATCTATCAACTGGTTTGGTGACGTCATTTTCATCTTGATCTGTGAAGGTTCTAGAGCAATCTAAAATTCACTATACGAAATATACGACGCCCCTGGCGTTAATGTCTTCTCTATATTACTTAGAAGAATTGCGGTTCTTGTGGGGCGCTACCATCATCCGATGGATATAGTGCTTCTTGACGTATCCACATTATTGAATCTCTTTACCTCCGCTGTCATCTGGCTCAAGGAGGGCCGTTTCTTCTCCGGCTTTGAGCTGAGTTTTGTGTGATTATGTGCTGGACAGTCTTCACAATCTCTGGATGTTAGAAGAGACCATAGAAGGTAGCCCTCTCTTCCGTTTCTTCATGTCTAAAATGAAAAACATTGGATTATTAACAATCTAGTTGGGAGGAAGGCGCGAATATACCCAAGAAAAAGGAGACATGGCACATGCGTTAGGCCATAATTAAAAAGTTGCTTGTTTGGGGTAACATAATCTTGCTACAAGCCATGGGCTGGGAGGTCGAATATTTTTTTTTTTTCAATAATATATTTCTTTCATTTGAGCTTTTTTCATGATCACATACCTGGTGACGATATTGCTTCATGAGAATAGAGACAGACATGTGCCAAACAGAGGACATGTTACCATTTGTATGGAACCTGCTTTACAAACATGTAGTTTCCTGGTTTATATATTATTTCAATATAAGACAAGTTTCAGAAATAACCTATATATTTCTTAGAAAAATAAAATGTTGAGGAATTCCAATAAAAGGTTTTGGGTAGGGGCCTTTTTGTTGGGTAGGTAGAGTTACCCCAAACAAACAATACTTTAATTTTGTCCTTCACTTTACTGGCTTCATCTCCTGCTCGGCTGGCCACGCGTAAGCCGTTTAATCTTAAAATACATGGGAAGGTCGAAAATTCACTGTTATTTCTCACGAATAAAAATGTTAGATCACTGTTATTTCTCAGGAATAAAAATGTTAGATCAAATTTATCCAAGTCAGAGAAGTATCGCCAGTTTATCTGGTTCCCATTTTATATATTTTGAAGCTTTTAATATGATGGGTAATTTTCTCAAAATAAAATTGGTTTGAAGTTAAGCAAAATATGATTAAAACTGGTCTTTTGAGCGACCGACTATAAGCCAACAGGCGAACAATGCGGCTTGAAAGCAAGTCTAGATTAAATATCTGATCTTTTCGAAGTAGAAAATTTCAATAATGACTGTTGAAATAGGTTTCACATTGTGCTATACTCACCAACCAATCAACCAAGTTCCAGCACACGGACTAGTGCACTAGTTTGTTCTAATTCAGCCATGAATACCCGATATACCCACAACCGAGTAGGCAACACATTCTCTCCCCCGCCACATTAGGGGGGGGCGGGGGGACGCAGAAACACCGGGCGTCCGTAATTCCGTTATTCCGTAATTCCGTTACACATTTCTCATCCGATCAATAACTCGAGAACCATTGAACCGATCGACTTCAAACTTGCAGGGTGTCTTGACATCGGTGAGAGGACGGTTGTGATTGCTTTTCAGTTACCTGTGTAATCAAAGATGGCCGCAATCAGCCATCTTGGATTTCAGCAGTTGTATCTTTATACATTTCTTGTCCAACCAATAACTCAGTAACTTTTGAACCGATCGATTTCAAACTTGGAGAGTGCCTTGACATTGGTGAGAGAACAGTTGGGATTGATTTACAGGTATCTGTGTAATCCAAGATGGCCGTCATCAACCATCTTGGATTGTCAGCAGTTGGATCTTCACACATTTCTTGCCCGAATAACTCGAGAACCATTGAAACGATTGACCTCAAACTTGGAAAGTTTCGTGACATCAATGACAGGACGATTTGGATTGCCTTCCAGTTACCTGCGCAATCCAAGATGGCCGCCATCAGCCTTCTTTGATCTCAGCAGTTGGATCTTCACACATTTCTTATCCAACCAATAACTCAGTAACTTTTGAAACGATCGATTTCAAACTTGGAGATTGCCTTGACATTGGTGAGAGAACAGTTGGGATGCAAACTGGTGCTGCTGGCGGGGGACCTCTAAGGTCCACGTCCCCCGCAGCAGCAGCACCAGTTATGGTGGATGCAACCCACCATAACTGGTGCTGCTGGCGGGGGACGTGGACCTCTATGGTCGACTTTTTTTTCACTCCAAAGAATTGCTCACCTCGTGGCAAGGTTTCCTGCAAACATGGTATGAATAACCTGTTCCCTCTGTTGCAGCCAGCGTTTAAAAAATATCCTGAGGAATATCTTCCATAGCAAACATGTGACAAAGATGAATACATGCAACGACAGCATCAACGGTACAGTCTTAGAAATCTGGGGGGGGGATACAATACTTGTTTCTACATTATAGTTCCTTGTATTGCATTCTTCGTTCTTTTGGTTCCACAACAGATAAACAAACGAATTTGTTGACTAAAATTACGTAAAAAATAAATATGAACTTATTATTATTATTTGTTCTTCTTCTTCTTTCAATATCTTCCTCGTATCGAGATTGATAAGTGTGTGAATTTGTTGACCATACTTCAAGCCATTGGAGAAATCGTCAAAAGACTGACAAGGAATGGGAAATTTTGATTACTCGAATTTTCAGGTAGAACTCCCCCTTAAGAAAGCATTCGTTAAAAGCAATGAGGCAAAAAAGGTGAACAAATTTTACCTGATTATGCCAGGGACAGGGAGACACGGCACAAAGATTCGTTTCTTGAAGATGTTCAACTCCGAGGGCTATATAAAGTTAAAACCTGTGTAATTGGGGAAGGCGAAAGGAAAACTGAAACTTTGTTACAAGTCGAGTGTATTTTAAGAGAATTGAGGCAAAGCTAGGGTATCGGGACACTCCAGGTAATTTTAACAGCTGTGTATATAGAACACGATATGTAGCAGAGTCCATAAAATGAAGCTTTTTATCGAAAACGCAAATGTTAGATTTGGGGGCGGGAAAGCATTTAGAAAGTATTGTTTCACCACTTTTAAGTGTTGGATGCAACAGCTTAAAATGTTGCATTTGACACGTAAAAGTGGTGAATACAACACTTTCTAAATGCTTTCCCTCCAACCCTCTAGATGTTAAATCTAACATTTGCGTTTGGAGTATACGGTCCCTGTTTTCACAGACCTTTCTACACTGAGCTAGCCATGATGTGGGTGTGTATTTAATCGAAAGGTGTTTAGTTAAATGTAGTTTTTTAAATGTGATATCAGCTGTGAAATGTTGTTTTTGTTGTTGGTTTTTTTTTTTTTTTTTTTTTTTTTTTGCATCTGCTAATTGGACATCACAAAGCTTAATTGGCAAAAACCGACAGTTGACTCAAAGTGTTTTCTAAAACCATCAGTCGTCAAAATTATATCCTATCAGCGCTCCTCGTACTGGCAATTTCGGAAACGGTTTCTTTTTATATGGGGTGCAGACAGGAGTCCTTAAGGACAGGAACCCAATAGGACAGAAGCCCTTATGGACACGACCCCAATGGACTTATTCCAAACGCGAACACAGATTGCGAACGTTTGGTGTAAACGTCGTCGAATTTGACGTAGCGACGTCGTAGAAACGGTGTGTTGTCACTTGCGTCAGAAGGGCAGGCTTGTCAATCTTAAGTCAGTTATCACTTCGTTATCCTTTTGAGTAGTTTTTAAGTCCGCAAAATCACAGTAAGAATATTTGTAGCGATGGAAGAACTAAAGATGGAGTGGTAAGTGACGTCTTTCACACTTTTACCATAATATATTGCCTCATACAGCGGCTGCGAGACTGTAAACCATATATCATCATGAGACGCTTTTACTCCAAGCGTAAACACCGATCTTAATAGGTATCAGAGTATAATACTCGGTATAGTCCAGTATCTTTCTGGAAATTACACAGGGACAAAATCTATATATATTGGGTTCAGCTAAGTTTGCGTATATCATAGGTCCATGTGATTGTATAGGTCTATCGTTTGTTGTAAAAGATGTTGGTACAGAAAGTTTTCTTCAATGATGCATTATAGGTTGAAGGACTGAATGCAGGTCGTTTTGTAATCTTACTCCTCATTTAAAAACAAAAATAAGTGGCCAGGCCAGGAACTCCCGTAAGAATTTAGTACGCAAAATATGGTGCTTCTTCGGATTTCGATGCTCGGAAAGTAGTGACGTAACAATAACGTTGTGATTACTCGCGATGTACACAGAATGCGAACGTTTGGTGTAAACGTCATCGAATTTGACGTAGCGACGTCGTAGAAACGGTGTGTTGTCACTTCAGAAGGCTCGTCAATCTTGAGTTAGTTATCACTTCGTAATCCTTTTGAGAAGGTTTAAAGTCCACAAAGTCACAGTAAGAATATTTGTAGTGATGGACGAACTAAAGATGGAGTGGTAAGTGACATCTTTCAGCTCTTACCATAATGTAACGCTTCATACAGCGACTGCGACACTCGTAAACCATATGTTCATTAAGAATTCCTAGTTACTGATCATGAGATGCTATTACTCGACGCGTGAACACCAATCTTTATAGGTATCAGAGTATCGAAATACTCGGTGTAGTTCAGTATCTTTCTGGAAATTAGTCAGCGTCAACGATATATACCATGTTATATTGGATTCAGCTAACTTTGCGTATATCATAGGTCTATACGATATATGTACTGGTATGTCGTTCGTTGCAAAAGATGCTGGTAGGCCCTACCTATAGAAAGTATACATGCTTCAATGCTGCATTAGGATGAAGGGCTAAATGCAGGTCGTTTTGTAGTGTTACTCCGTATTTAAGGAGACATATAAGTGCCATCATAGAAATTCAGAATTTAGTACTAAGAATTTAGTACGCAAAATATGGTGGTTCTTCTGATTTCGATGCTCGAAAAGTAGTGACGTAACAATAACGTTGTGATTCCACGTGAGATACGCAGAATGCGAACGTTTGTTGTGAACGTCATCGAATTTGACGTAGCGACGTCGTAGAAACGGTGTGTTGTCACTTGCGTCAGAAGGCTCGTCAATCTTGAGATTGCTATCACTTCATAATCATTTTGAGTATAAGTATAAGCCAGCAAAATCAGAGTAACAATGTTTGTAGTGATGGAAGAACTAAAGACGGAGTGGTAAGTGACATCTTCTCAACTTTTGTGATATTTCTTCATACAACGGCTGCGACACTATACATATAGGTGTAACGTCCTGTCTGAAAACATTTGCTTTGAAAACTATTGCAGACCTATCAGAAATACATCGGTACAGACGAGGCGCCAGTTCCGACCCACCGAAGTGAAATTTTCCTCTGTTTCAAAAGGAAATGGTTTGATTGACAAAGTCATTATCATGATCGCAGTACAATTGTCTATAAAATTTATTAACAAACTAACTTAGCTGGGGATGAACTGAATTGTAGGGAATATATGATTACATTTCTTAATGAGAGGTGTCACTTCCGACCCACTGTCGCCAGTTCCTATCCAACCTCGTTTTGACATTGACCTTTGACCCAGATATAAACAAATGTAATCGTCAACATGATAACTTTTCCCCCAAAATAGGATCCTAGCTGGATATTTCGTTTTGCCTGTCTTCATCTTGTAAGTGAACATTTAACGTTGAAGAATGCGGGTTGGGAGTGATAGTGATATGGTCGATCTGATCATATTGGCAAGATATATTGAACACTGAAATAACTCCGATGGCTAATAAGCGTATACTCACTGAAAAATGATGTTAAATCAATGGTATTTTTATTTATTTTACCCCTCAATAGAAGACTAATGAAAAGAAATGCTAATCAGCACTCGAGTTACGAATTTATGTAGTGAGCGCTGCGACCGCAAGACATTTAAAGACCATGGTACGACCCAGCTTGGCCATTCATAGATGATGGTGGTTCGGAACTTGCTCCGTCAGTTTATGTCATCGATGGGGCAGGTAGCCTTTAGAGCGAGACTAGTCTCTAGTGAATCAATTTATGATATACTACCACATGATAATTATATGTGAGAAAGAAAACATCAAAACTTTGACCGAAAGCGCTGGCGGATCACACAGATTTTTCATGACGGCGGGTCATGGTGTTTGTACTTAGACCAATTTAGTCGTGTGTATGAAGTGGGTCTGCAAAGCTATATCTCCTAACAAAACAAGTGAATGCATAACATAATTTAACCATGATTGAGAGGTTGATCGACTTGCTTGAATGCACCAAATGTTTTATGATTTCGCGTGATCATGGTTGTGACAAGAAGCAATATATTGGGAAGTGGGTCGGAACTGACACTGGGTCGGAACTGACACTGGATCGGAACTGGCGACTTCACTGTACCACCAGTTGACTTACGAATCTACACATTCAATGGTATAATGGTAGTTTCTTATTTTCAGTTATCGTTTGGAGCAGAGTTTCGTGAAGAAAACTGTGGCCATTGCATGTCCAGAACTACGCCGGTTCTTGTTGCCTCTATTTCGTAAGTAGTCATATATTATCTGATACCAACTGACTCAAAATCCTCTCTGGAACGTTAAGAATACAATCGGTACCATATTTTATTGAGATTCAGTAAGCATTCACTCTCAGAGATATTCAGGGAATAATCCTGAATAGATCAGGCTGCACATCCACAACTCAATTTCAGGGATTTCCTTTCAGAAAAAAAAGATCCCTGAATGAGAGGATTTTCCCTGAAATTCAGGCAAATTTACCACCCTGATTAGTAAGTTCCTGACCCTAATCAGGTACGTAAAATCCCCTAAAATTCAGGTAATTAGCTTTCATTCATGGATAATGTACCTGAATTTCAGGAAATTATCCCTGGATTTCAGGTAAAATCCCTGAAATTGAGTTGTGGATGTGCAGTCTGATTTATTCAGGATTATTCCCTGAATATCTCTGAGAGTGTTCCTTCCAGTATCATTATAGAATGGATTGGACAATTAGAAGTAGTTCTCGAGAACATTTTAGATGGTGAAAGAAAAATTACACTATGAAATACTCTTGAATTTACAACAGAAAATGATTGAATTGAAAATACGATATATGCTTTGCAGATGGCCAGAGGACATCCAAATACTACAGCCGGATGGAAGACATCGTGGAGAGGGAAATAAACGGACCGTTCCCGAAAATGTGAGGACATATTACAAAACTTCAGCACCACCCAGAAAAACAAAACCATATCGTTTATAGGTGTATACAAATCCAACAATTAATAACAGAATATTTCGAAAACCTGAGCCGGTCGCATATCTTCAACTTACATATTCGTGGCGTTTTTATACAGGACACAGACCAAGTCTAAGACGACCGCCGACCTTCCGGACTTGAACAAGCTGAACAAATCCCTGACCAGGCTTCTCCGTGATAGCATAGAAATGATTAAACAACTTAAAAGGACGAGACAGGTACGAGATTAATATGTTCGGATAATTCTCGTGCCACCATTTTAAGCCAGAACTATAGGATTCAATATACGACCCCAGGCCACAATAATAGTTCACGCTCAATTTGTTCGTTATTTTCGCTGCGCCAAATATAACACTCCAGATTTTCAGTAAAAACGGGCCAATTGCTGAAAAGTCGTACAGTTTGAACAATAACCAGATTGTTCGTGCCATTAGGTGTCCAATTGATTCGATTGTTTTAGTTTTATTGATATGCTTATTTATCCGGTATTTGTATTTTTCACTCAGGTAATCATTGAGACGTTTGGAGAGCTGCAAAAGAAATACGACGCGAATGCGAAGACGGAGAAACTTCTGAAAAAGCTGAAAGGACAAGTTGAAAAATATGACGTTTTCTTGGAAAAAGAGGCTAAAAACAGAGTTATTATTGAATGTGTGAGTACAGTTTTGCTGTTCACTTCCTGTTCCGATAAATGTTTAAATATAGCGTCAACCAGTGAGATATTTTACAAATTAGCAACCATTGAGAATCGAACTCACGACCTCTTGAGTTCATAAAGGCGGAGTTGTTCGTACACAGCCAGAAAAAGGTGATACTTATCACCCTAAAATGGTGATGACAGCATCACCCAAAACAGGTGTTGAGTTAGAGCCATCACCTTTTTCTACCATCACCTTAAAAGGGTAATGGCTATCACCTTAAAAGGGTGAGGGCTATCACCCTAAAAGGGTGATCCGCAGTGAGTGCAAATGTTTAGGTCATCGCCATAAAAGGGTAATGACTATCACCCTAAAAGGGTGACGACCAGGGCCATTGCCCTAAAAGGGTGACGACATTGGCCATCACCATTTTCATCACCTTTAAAGGGTGATGAACATGCATCATCACCATAAAAAGGTAATGATCCATCACCCTTTTTCTGGCTGTGTACCTTCTGACGGTTACTATATCCTTTTTCTAAACATAATTTGTGTATACAGGTTTCTACAAATATCTTCGTGGTAGTTGGGAGGGGTGGAAGCTGAACTCTAAGCTTTATCGTCATTTGTGCAAATTTTATTGACGAGAGAAGGGAAATATATGCACATGGGGATGGCTTCATTGATGAGGATAATCGGCGATTTAATTTGCCATAACACGTCATGAACCAAATATTTTGTTAGCAGAAAGAATGAATTAGCCAACGTTATAAACAATTCTGGAAAGCAAAAGAGTAATCCAAGCTTTCATCCACCGCTGAATTCGTCGCTAAATATCTGTAATATTACTGAACGCGACGATAAATAAAATTCTCTGTCTCTCTCTCTCTCTCTGGAATTTTCAGCATTAATTTGTTTTTTCATTCATTGCCATATTTCAGAAAGTTGAATTAGAAGAGACAGATTTCAGTAAACGACAGGATGACTTATTTGTGAATGTAATCGATGCTCTTCGTGGGTTCATTGGGAGTTTCTCTGACCCCAGGTAAGTGTATTAGAACGCCTCCCAGAAAACCTTACCAGTCCACCAACCCCACAAATCCACCAGCCTCATCAAACCATCAACCTCATTAATCCACCAGCCTCATCAAACTATCAACCTCATTAATCCACCAGCCTCATCAAACTATCAACCTCATTAATCCACCAGCCTCATCAAACTATCAACCTCATTAATCCACCAGCCTCATCAAACTATCGGCCTCATTAATCCACCAGCCTCATCAAACTATCAACCTCATTAATCCACCAGCCTCATCAAACTATCAACCTCATTAATCCACCAGCCTCATCAAACTATCAACCTCATTAATCCACCAGCCCCATCAAACCATCAATCTCACTAATCCACCAGCCTCATAAAACCATCAACTACATTAATCCACCAGCCTCTCCAATCAAGTCCAGCTCACTAATCCAATAACCTCGGCATTCAATCCACCAGTGTCGCCATTCAATCCGTAAATCTCACAATCCACCAACCTAAGCGATGTTTTCTCTGGCTGTTTACATTACACATGCAAGTTTAACCTAAAATGACAACATTCAATTTACATATTATGAGCAAACCATCTGAGTATCATGAAAACTAATCTGACTCCATGTTAATCAGAACTTTAAGTATGGGTTTCAACTGGTAAACTACTCTTCTTAAAGAGTAAAATTCTACGTAGACGCCTTGCAACCATTTCACCGTAGATAGAACGTAAAAGATTTCACATTGGACGTGTTTACTCTCTATTTTCAGCTCGCAGAATGGTGGAATTGGCGATGCCGGCACTTCAAAGGTAAATTTAAAAAAAAATCTTTCTGTTAGTAGACGTTATGTGACTGCTCATGTTAATTTATGATACCATGTACCGTACTGACCTGGATCATGCTAATTGAGATGGGTATCGCACGTGTCACAACTTCTTGAGAGTGATATTTTAACTTAGAATTACGGGAAGTGTATCACATGTATAGGAATAGATGCAGAAAGATTCATGACAATAAAACAATATACCAGCAACTTGCACAGCTTTATATTATGTAACAATATCGTTTACATGGAAAAATAGTTTAATTTGCCTCGTATTATTTAAAATAAGTTAGTTTCATAATTTTGTGTTCTTGGCTTTGAATCATCAGCTTGAAGAGATCGGCCTTGGCAAAATGAAGAAGATCAGCCGTCCACTGAAAAGAAGCCAAGTGGAACCTCTCATATCGGATGAGCTATGCCAGCCACAAGTAGTGGACTATGGTAAGTATAAAAAACGCTAAATAATCCGAGATCAAACCTGGTCTCATATCAAACCGACAACAGATATATGCTATATGGTGATCCCTTCCCTGTACGAGAAGAAGTAACTAATTAACTTGTCACTTTTGAAGAGGTTTAAAAAAAATAGTTAGGGTTTTGAAAAGGTTTTGTCTTAATAAACACGAATATCAGACCAGCGAATCAAAACTTCTTGAGCGAACATCCGCCAATTTTCGCCCAAAATAGCCCCTTATGGCGGCTAAATAAGTTCGGCCAATTGGTGTCAAGGGAAAATCTCCTCCGATTTTGTACGCGTAAATTCTTTATCGGTAAAAATGAACCGCATATGTTCCAAAGCGTAATTTTCAATTGAATCTTAGACTTGGGCCGATCACCGTCTGGCAATGTCGCCTATCGACAACACTGCCATAAGGATTGTTTTGGCCCACATCTGGTTCGTTTGAGATGGAATTGACAACAATATAGCCTACACCACATAGCCATTTCATGCATAAATTGGTGACATTCCATAGCATTCTGTATATATATATATTTCTTTCCAATATAGATATATTCATGGCCTCTTCATTTCGGAAGGACACTGATATTCAGAAGTTATTTATAATCCGTGATGGGTCATGGATGGATGGATGTTTCTAACTCCAAAACTTAAATCGGTGAGTTCTCATTCTAGTTCGACACACTGACTTCACTAAATGCCCTCGACATCTTCACGAGGCAGGGACAGGTCCCATTTAACTCTCCATCTTCACGAGGCAGGGACAGGTATTCCATTTAACACTCCATCTTCACGAAGCAGGGACAGGTATTCCATTTAACACTCCATCTTCACGAGTCAGGGGTACCAGTATCCAATCTAACACTACCATTTTCACGACCAACTTAAGGGTACCGGTACAAATATTTCACTTACGACTCCCATTTTCTTGGGTCGAGTGTATGGTGTTCCATCTAACACTCTACCGTCACGAGCCAAGATGCAAGTATTACGGCTAACACTTCAAGGGTATTTCATTCACCACTTCATCTTCACGAGCTATTGGTATTTTGTTGAACACGCAATCTTCACCAGTTAAGGATATTCCTCCGAATACTCAATCTTCACGAATCCAGAGTACCGGGGTTCTCCATTCATTGTTCCGTCCTTCACAGATCAAGAATGTTCTCCCCGGGCATTATATTATTGTTGCTAACGTTTTCACCTTGCTCAGTCCGCCCATTCGAATAATTTGTTCTGAATAAGTTTTTACAATTTTCCCCATCAAACTGTCAATGGACGTACGTTACATGTCTATATATTCTATAATCTTATCGTCTTTTCATCGTCTCTTTCAGGTCCATTTGGAAGGTTAAACAACATATGGAACCACTCTTGACAGGAAGTCCCACGGTGCATGGATCCGATCTATAGAGCCTCTCGAGGCAAACTTTGTGGGTGGATATGAGGAAGACCTTAAACCTGACTGGATCATACGCTTAGGGATATCGCGGTGAGACGGCGGAAAGGGGTGAGGGGCGTGGGGGGGGGGGGAGGGGTCGTGGTGTCATACGGGGGACAATGAGTCAATGTATAAGTATCACATATTTGTTTTATTTGAAATGAAGAATATGTATATTTGATACTCTATATTATATTAATAAATTTTATCACACCATAAATGTGTTATGAGTGCTTCTTATTTATCGGTTATCGTGTTATAGATCATCAGGCGCCTGCAAAATATTCCAGAAAAAAAAAGAATATTCCGTATAGAAGATTTTTTTTTTTTTTTTTTTTTAATTTGGTTCTAATGCTGTTATATGAAATAGGTCTTTGGATTATGGACGCGGAGATTCTTTAATGGGCGACGGCTGAATAATGAATGACCAATTAAACGCTTTAAATGGGTAAATACATACTGTTTATATGTATATTCTGTATAATCTAATTAATATGTTATTTTTTTTCGGAATATTTTGCATGTGCCTTACCTGACTTACCATAAAACGTTTTCGTGGTATTTCAATTCGATAATAAAACGGCCGGTGTGAAAGGAAAGAGTGTCCCAGGAAACAATGTCCCTTTTCATATGTTTCTCTTTAGGAAAATATATCTTACCCGAGCTGCAAGTAAGGAAAAATTGTCTTAGCTGGCTTAAAAGGTATGAACCGGACATTCTTTCCTTCTACATCAAGTAGTATAAAGTGGAAATCACTTAGGGTGCATTCCACACCTAAATGAAGTGCGGTTAAAAATAGACATGGGTTCGGGTCTTCGGCCTTAAATATATGTGAAATCTTTAAGAAAACCCCTGTAAAAGTATATATTTTCCGAATGGGCACACTCATGTCATTATTCCAGGAGGCAAGTGAGCTATTGAAATTGAAAATGAAAGACGTGCAATCCTTCTTAAACCTTCTTCAACTTTTCTGAAAAACTCCTTAAAATATATGAAAATGTGTCAAATTCTACCCGCAACCCAGAGAAAACGTACGAAATGATTTTCTTTGTATGTATGTTAAAGTGTTTCCCGTCCAAAGGACAATTTAAAATGGCGAAAAAAACAGGGGGTCGACCTACTCGTTTTTTGTAAAATTTTATCGCCATAAAGGGATCATCATTTTCGTTTCCCGAAAAAGTGAGGATTTTGGCCTGCCTGATATTCAATTCCGGAAACGATTAACTCCGTAGTGGCGCGTAGTTGAGACCAGCAAGCAAATGTTATATCTTCGTTTGAAGAAATGGTGACGTCCAGCAGGGTGATACTATAGATTTCAGTTAGTAGAAAGGGAAGAAGAATTACCATGCTGTCAAAAACAGGCGACCTTCCTTATTATGAAATTAGGGAGGGGCCATTTGTGCGAAACCGTGGCCTAGTGTGGAGTGCACCCTTAAGGCTAGGGTGTTTTCTAAGAATTTCTGTTCTCAAGGCTATGACCAATCTGGGAGTGTTTGCGAGTTTCTTGGTATGCGACACTTGCTTGTAGTATGCAGTTTTATCGGATATCCCGTCAATCACTTTCCCCCTACCCCATCTTTGTTTTTGCGACTTTTGCTGAAAAATCGCGAGTTTGAGGGCCCAATAAAAATATCGTAGCATTATGCTTTGACCGTGACAATGAAAGTCATGAACAAAGATCGGAAGCGTTGGCCAGCTTTCGAATGAGGCACGAGAAGCAAAATAAACGCAAAAATAGCTGAAATTCGAACCAAATTGTCAATAATTTTTCATTCCGACCTTTTCCAAAAATTGGGGGGGTGGGAGTACAAACTTCGAGATAAAAAGGACAAAACCAGAATAATACGCTCTCATTCACTTCAGATCAGGGTGCTGGTGTGATCCGTATTGAAAATTAATCACTTTGACATTCACATTGATAATAATTGGGACATACAGGTCACTAAGCGTAACATATGTGCCTAACCAAGGGGAGGTAATTCTGTATAGGTCCAAATAGCATATATGCAAGGACAATGATATCATACCATGTAGTATGCATAAAACAGAAACATTTCTGACTAAGATAAATGAACTTTACTATCCCGTTCCATATCAAGTCATTACAAGGTTCGAATAAGCGCTTTTAACGAATGTAATGTTGGAGAACATAAAATATTTGGCCTACTCGTGTATTATAACCGTGCAATGAAGCCTACATTAAGGGTGCATTCCACACCTAAATGAAGTGCGGTTAAAAATAGACATGGGTTCGGGTCTTCGGCCTTAAATATATGTGAAATCTTTAAGAAAACCCCTGTAAAAGTATATATTTTCCGAATGGGCACACTCATGTCATTATTCCAGGAGGCAAGTGAGCTATTGAAATTGAAAATGAAAGACGTGCAATCCTTCTTAAACCTTCTTTTCTGAAAAACTCCTTAAAATATATGAAAATGTGTCAAATTCTACCCGCAACCCAGAGAAAACGTACGAAATGATTTTCTTTTTATGTATGTTAAAGTGTTTCCCGTCCAAAGGACAATTTAAAATGGCGAAAAAAACAGGGGGTCGACCTACTCGTTTTTTGTAAAATTTCATCGCCATAAAGGGATCATCATTTTCGTTTCCCGAAAAAGTGAGGATTTTGGCCTGCCTGATATTCAATTCCGGAAACGATTAACTCCGTAGTGGCGCGTAGTTGAGACCAGCAAGCAAATGTTATATCTTCTTTTGAACGAATGGTTACGTCCAGCAGGGTGATACTATAGGTTTCAGTTAGTAGAAAGGGAAGAAGAATTACCATGCTGTCAAAAATTATGAAATTATTATGAAATTAGGGAGGGGCCGTGGCCTAGTGTGGAGTGCACCCTTAGGAATTGTGGAGGGTAATCCTGGAGGGTGAACGTAATAAATGTGATGGAAATGTGGTGAATTGACTTTTGATCTTTAACCTTGGGTTGCTATGACAACATGGAGAGGGCGCTTTTGGACACTAGACTGGCCGCCATCGTCTAATAACGTTGGACCGATAGCGGTCATGCGCAGTGGATGGGTACTAGTCTATTCTGGACACATGACTAGCCGGGTTGATACAAACATAGCATATTCCTGGAAAAATAAAATGCGGAAAAGCGGATTTTACATGAAAAAAATGCGAGAGGGTCTAGGCGGGCTATAACCCTGGGCCAAATGGACGTTGCCCTAAAGAAGAAATAATCTGACTGCGGGTGAATACAAAGCTAGGATTCCGAGAAAAATTATCGAAAAAGAGTATAAAGGTAATATCTGTTTCACAGCGGTCGTGTAGGGTGGGAATCATTCGCAACATTCGAAAGTCACCGAACATTATACTACGAGCCCGTGCCGAGTGGTTGGGAAGCGCTCGTCTGGTCACATCCTATCAAGTGTATATGGGTCAACCCTTGTTCACGCGCGTCGTGGTTCTAGAGAGGAAATCACGTGACTGGCGGGTGGTGCAAATCTAGGATTTCTTGGAAAAAAACGGAAAAATGGATTCAATTAGGAAAAAACAGACTTTACATCCCGTCAACCCTGGTTCACATGCATCGTGCAGGGTGGGGATAACTCGTCACGTGACTATCGGGAGGATGTAAAACTAGGACTTCCAAAACAATCCGGAAAATACGGAGTTTACACATAAAATGCGAGAAAACCTGGACAAGTTGACTAAATGTGTGAACCCTGAGTCTCATGGGTCGTTAAGGGTCTCGTCTTCAAGAGCTCGGCATGTGGACAACGAATGGTAGTATGGAAAGATGGTATTTGGGGGGATGTGTGTGCGCAGGGTGTGTTTGAGCCATCTAGGGGTTATCCTGTGTCCAAATATGGCGTGCAAGGTCTCGACTTGAAGCTCTGGCGGGCTAGACTACGATTGGGATTCGACATTGACATTTTAGGGATGTTCGATTGGGGGACCACACTGGGTTTGAATAAGGCGTACAGGGTCTCGTCTTGACGCCCTCGATATGTAGACTACAACTACTGGAGTGGTGACGTCATGGGTAGCCAGAAATTATATGTTCGGGTGTGCAGGTGCGTGTTTGGCCGATCTAGGAGTCATCCAGGCTCCATATCTGGCGTGTATGGTGCCGTCTTGAAGATATAAAATATTTCTCTGTAGCATGAGACTGGGATGTTATCAGGACCGTCGTATTGTCTCTAGAAATGTCATTATGCGCAGTTGCTAGGGACGCCTGTTGCGGACGTGTAGGGCGATAGGTAGGCAATACTTGGTCTATATGGGTCGCTTAGGGTGGGGTAGTGTATACTAGGGCTGGCGTGGTTTAAACCGGACGTGATATAGGCTAAATTCGGGTAAAAGACTGTGGCCTGATCTTCAAAGATGGCTTCCGTATAGCTGCGTAGACGGGCAAGGTCGCTGAGGCGGAAATTGTTGATGTCTGGCAGAGGGCGATGGCGATGAAAACACCTTCGGATCATGGACCAGTCGTGCCAGTACATCTCACTCGCTGGAGAGGTCTAGCCCAAGGTCTCCCTCAACCGTGTTTGTGGGTGTCGTCCATGCCGTACAAATTGATAGCGTTGCAATTGACTGGGATGTTTAGAGACTCGACCACATTCTCACATTATTCCGTCGCTGTCTCATGGAGATTACAACACATATAAGGGAAGTGGGAAGAGGTGCCGACATACTGACAGAGTCACATGACTTCACAGTATAGTCTTCCGGTTAACCTATTCTAAAGCACATACCAAGAATCTAACGATTCGCGATATGTGTTGTATCTCCAGTACGATTTATTGTACCTGTTCATGTGGCAATATGGATGATATGACCACACGGCCCCTAGCACCGGCATAAGCGGTATTAGATACAAATCTAGAGAGCTATGATGGAAATGCTCTGACAACTCATATATCGGTAATTGGTGAGCTGTTTCGCTGTGACTGGGGATTGGTGAGCTGTATAGTCGTCAGATGAAAATGACGGCATATAACACAAAAGACTAGTCTGTAAGGCCCGACGTCGACCCAGCATCAACTTCCCACAAATGCCAACATATAGTTAGTGGCGACGTTATCTGTTCAGACGTTGAAACGACTTCCCAAAAATCGTGCAGGTGTACCGGTCAACAGGGCCGTGACTGACAGACTAAATGGCTTCTATCAGGTTCGTATAGGTAAACTGGTTGAAGGTGAAAGTTCTTGATGCTGTAGTTTACAGGCTCTTCTATCCTGGAGTGATTGGTCCCTGTGTCTCGGCCACTATATGGGCCCCTGAAAATGCGACACGGAATATTGTATGTACGGTACGTTTCGTAACTTGTGTCTAATTCCGCTTAACCCGGGGCTAGGGGCGGTATGAACCTATGTATATCAAGATCCCCATAGTTTTCATATGAACAGTCACAATCAAAGCGTGACTGAAATACATCATATTCTAGATAACGACTTTACAACGTATATCATATGGATTAAGAATACTGATCAGCAATAGGGATTTGATATTTTTGGGACATCATGATGTCTTGCTGGCATCATTGAAAACTGTTGACCGCTTCTGTTTTGCAGGAAATTAGCGTAGGTTTATGTATACTATGATTTATCCTTTGAATTTTGTGCTAATGTTATTATATGAAGTAGGTCTTTGGATTATGGACGCGGAAATTCTTTAAAGGACAACGGCTGAATATTGAATGATGGACTAAAACTTGTATTATGTGATTCTTCGGCCTCGAGGGACCGGTGGTCGTAGAAGTGGGCATGGAAGCGCTGGCTTTGCATTTCCCCTTAACAGTCTTGTGTTGCTTGATCATGGATTTGAAATCCTTATCGTCTACATACCCCGCGAAAAAGTTGTCCTTGTCGAGAGGCAGATTCAAGCGATTCAGCGATTGATCTTTGTTTCACAGTCTATACTCAGCCAGGAAGAGTCTACCTCAGGCTAATGGCACTCTGCTATGACTCGCTTCATCAGGTCCAATCCTGTTGCAGTCGTCAACCTGAAAGCAAGGAAGAAAGAAAGCTGGCTGAGCCTGGGGGACTTCAAGCATGCCCTCACTGCCAGCCGTCTGCAATACCGGTCGTAGAATATTGCGACCGGTAGTCTGTCGGTCGTCTGTTTCAAGGCAGTGACATGCAACGCACGTCTCATGTACAACAGGTGCCTGAGCGTTCGTAAACCAGCCCGGGTGGAACATTCAGGCGCCTTGAGCTCTTTGTCGTTTACGGATTTACGTGTTGGATCGTTTGGATGTAAATCCTCACAATTCTGACTGACTGACGTTCAACCTTCGAAGCCATCTCCTGCCGCTGGCCTTCGGTCGGAGGGACTCTGAAGAGCTCCGGGTGCACGGACGATCGCAAGGAACGCTCACTATTTCCTTGTTGGACCCGAGTGCTTCCGTATCACACAACCATCGGAACTGGCATCTTCCGGCTCAAGGGGCAGGATATTACAGCTGCGGCTGAACACCGTTGCCATTAAAGGGCACGACCGTGATAAAGGCCTGTAGGTCTCTCGATACAACTCGGACCCATGGGCCCTTGTTCACTGTACTTCGATTTTACCTCTCCATCAATATATATTCATTGTATTTTCCGTGATAATCAGAAATGATACTGCGGTCGCATCTCCGGGAGCATCCTGGCGAGCCAGTATGTCAATCGATAGGTTACGATCGATACACTGGCTTGGTTAGTTACTGATAGCAGTTCTGGATATAAATAGCTCGAGGGGTTTCCATTAAACCGAACCAATCAGTAAGCGCGTTGAAGCAGCTCATCAGGCCAATCCGAATTTTGACTAGTTTGAATTTCATCGCCAGCCAGACAACCTTAGAGATCGACATCGGTATCAAAGCGAAAACACAGGCTTCAGAAGCCGACGCGTTTATTCAAAACAACCGCTGGGGATGAAATGTACGAGATTGTGTAATGAACTTAACGACTCGAGAACTCCGCGGGGATTTGGGGATTACATGGACTTGTGCAGATGCTCCTGGAGCCGAGCCGGCAATCTCGAGAGCGGTCAATACAACAGACCGGATCAGTTCGGTTTTATTAGAGCCACAGGAATCCGAGCGAAAGATTTCAGCTTGTTCAAGCCACGTTTCTTGTTCGACTAAGGTTCAAAACTGCATGAGATAATGAATACTCTACTAAATATGTTTGTTTAATACCGAAGGTATTATCACAAGTCAACACTTTTCTCAAATACCCGCACAACAGAATCATAAACAGTACCAATTACGTGCAGCTATTGTAACCATAATGGCACACTGTAGATAATAGATGAATCAGTATACACTGTGAGAACCACATACCGAACCAATAACGTGTTGTTACTGTGCAACTGTTCAGATACCCACACATTGTTCCATTGCTTTAAGGAACTTCACTTTTCCACCTTATAACTATGACGACTGATTTCTGCTAGATCACACTCTTTGTGATAGTCACCCAGGACTTGCATCCCGATTAAGACGATCCTGACACAGGCCAGAACCGTTCTAAGTCATCATGATCATCGATACTACCCAGATTTAATAACGTGTTTTTTTTTATCAATACGTTAAAAGCAGATCACCATACATTTTAGTCGTTAATGTTCGATTTATAAGTGCGCATTCTACTAGGCGTGTATGATTTCAAACATAATATTTTAGAATTTCTGAAGTTTCGCACCGGCGTGAACCGTGCAGAACCTCGCCCATTATAACTTGTACATACATACGTTGCTTGCAGCACATTCTCAGACATATTTCGATGGAATGTTTTGAGCCCGAGATTGTGCGTATGTGTGCCGAACTTTTTTTTATAAAACAAGATCTTTGGAAGAACTAACTGTTATTTTTAAAGAGGTGTTCACCGATTGGACTTTATACCACGGTTATCGCCTCCTATGAGAAAATATGTGACTTTTATTCTAGTGACTTAAGTCCAGATTTTCGCTTTATCGTGACAGAGTGGAATAAAGCACCAAATTTGGCACACTTGTCGCCTTAGGTACGGAGAACAATATCAGAAGGGGTGCCCCCAATTTCGAGGTCCAAGAGGCAATATGTGGCCCGTTAGGGGCCCGGTGGCATTTTGGGCCTATAAATGGCAATTTTTTAATCCAACGATTTTTAAAACATCATATATCCGCTATCCTCCAGGGTAAGAGTTTCCGCACTAACAGTGTTTGCAAAGGTCTAGCGAGAAATGCAAAATAAGTTGGCCGCCATAATGACGTCACAGCTAAAACCCCCCAAAAATATTCAATTTGTGACGAATTTTTCATTCGAAATTTGGAATTATTTTTTATACTTTTTCTTCGTGTTAAGTATACAGTAAATATTAAAATACAATCGGATATAACTGACTCAGATTGCACGGAAGTCCCTGACTGGCCTTTGCCAACCTGGGTTGAGTTGGACCAGATCCTTGTTTATGCAATAAATTCGTTGGGGCTACCATACAATGCAGCCGGTGACTGAACAATGCATAGCTATCATGTGAGATTTGTCACTATAATATAGCGTTTGACTTCCATCTACCCATTTCTGAATATGTTATTCGGGATTCCTGTTCCTGAAGATGAAGTGGCGGCGCCCATTCGAAAACTATGCACGATTAAAGACATTCCGTTTTTTGCATGAGTCGAGAAATAGGCAGTTGTATCGGGCGCACCTTCTGGAAATTGGAACAGACAACCCGTTCTCGGATGTGAAATATGTAACCGAAAATAAGCACGGAATGCTCGGACTGAACAATATCTAACATTATGATGATATAAACAAATGAACTGGTTTATGGGATATGTTGTGTTTGAAGTTGCGGATAATAATGTTCATGCCTTGTAATGGGACAGACTAATCGGAGAAAGAGACATCGTTGTATTAAAGAACATTGCTATTGCTGTCTTGTCCTGAACGAACTGTCAATTCACTGACGTGTAAGAATGCATGAAATGCTCATAAAAGAATGGCATAGTTGCAATGTTGGCTATAGTATCAACTATTTTATAAAGGATATCCTTAGTTATAGGCAGCCGGTTATCCGGCTGACCGTGTAATTTTTACATGCCCATAA
Source organism: Hanleya hanleyi (assembly GCA_036873755.1). NCBI lineage: Eukaryota > Metazoa > Mollusca > Polyplacophora > Lepidopleurida > Hanleyidae > Hanleya > Hanleya hanleyi. The sequence goes on from JAVTVY010031808.1 coordinate 125,370, forward strand.
GTAGCATTTTGGCAAGGAATGACTGAGCAGGGTCATCGACTGCAGCCAGATTGTGCACATAACTGATGGCCGATATGAATGTGTAAGCTGAGGAAGGGGCATACTTGTGGAAATGCAAGAATGCTATGAAGGAAAACAACTGTGCCGATGAGACGAGGAATATCTTAGTGGTACACTGACCAGTGTTATTGTGGAAATCTCTAAATATTTGTCATGCGCTCGATTGTATGCTTTCAAGAAAGATTCAGCAAGGGACGCCGTCAGAAGAACTCTAGCTGTCTGGTTCAAAGAGTCAGAAACAATCAGGGTATTGGGTGCGTCGAGCGGTTGAGCCAGGGGGGCTAGAGACAACACTTCCTGAAATTGTAACAGTGAGATCTTATCAGGAATGATGTTAGATTGTTCTGAAATATGTTTTGATCTGAACAGAATGTTATGTCGAAGGCAGGAAACTACTAACTGACTCACTAATTTCATCAGCAAAGAAAAACAGTTTGTGGTCCCAAATTTCCACGGCAAGTACGATGGGGAACAACTCCTTGACCGTGATATGTAAGTGGGCAGGATGTATTGGCCATTCTTGGGCTATCCACGAGGACCCAAGAAGAGCCGCCAAATCCCAGGTACCGGCAGTGTCGAAAAGCAGTTTGATCTGGTTTGATCACACCAAGGATACACAATTTGGAGAAAGAAAAGTAATTTTACGTTGAAATTACTACACATATAAGGATATGACTCAGGACATATGACTTGACTCAGGAATACAAGCCAGGTATTAATATAGACTCTAGCTTTATTCGTGTGAATGTGAATGGTGAGCATGTGATGCACCTTTTGTTAAAGTCTATCAGGCAGCGGAGAAATACCCTGCCGGGAACCACGACATTACACGCAAAACTGACCAAGCCAATGAGAGACCGCCGTTCCATGAAGGTTACCTTTTTGCAGCGCGAGAATTTACCCAGCATGCCGTTCCGTTTATGAATTTCGTCTTCTGGAAATGATGCTTGCATAGTTCTGGAGTCCAATTGAATCCCATGCGTAACCATAGTAGTTGATGGGTAGTAGGTCTTTGATGTTTGATTGAAATGCCCAAATACTGACACAAGTAAATAAAAGTGTTAAGAGCTGTAGACCAGTGGCTAGCGCCATTTGGACCGACGAACATGAAGTCGCCTAGTATGTGGGTCACGCCTGATATGCCGAAGTTTGTAACCATAACCGATTGCAGAGAATGACTTAAGCTCTCAAATATTTAACAGGATGTAGAGCATCGAGAGGCACCGGTCATAAAAATACTTGCCGCTCCAGGTAAACCTCAATAAGGGGTAATTCGCTGGCTCGATATGTATGATGCGGGAGGCATCCTCTAAATTGAGTTTCGCCATCAAGCTTTATGGACCATGTTTTTTTTTACTAGAGCAATCGCGATATCTAATGTTTCGTATTTAACATATCATAGATCCCGTGAAATATCACCGTTAATAGACAAGGCCGATTTTCGTGTAAGATAAATCATGTATCACCGTAACTAGAGGGGATTTGGTTTAACGTCACACTCAAGGTTATTTCACTCATATGGTGACAGCCAGTTTTCATGGTGGAGGAAGCCAGAATACCTGGAGAGAACCACCGCCGGCCCGTCGGCAAGTAACTGGTAAACTTTCACACATGCAATAGCGGAGATCGTACCCGTACCGGTTCACCGGTGTGAGGATAGCGATCACTAGCGATGCGCCTTAGACCACTTGGCCACCGAGGGCCTCTAAAATTATTAGGTTCCTTTTGGGGGACTAAGCGTAATGGAGAGAAAACCATATTGTCAAAAAGGAGGAGTTGAGAAGGGACCAGCGACTCGACCTTTCGACAACTCCTTGTATAATTTAGCTTCTACGATAGCAGGGTTTGCATAACAGATGAATGATTACGCGAGGCAGTAAAAGCATAGTTTCCCAAGTGCCCAATATCGAAACCGTTTGTGAAACTTGAAACAAGTAAATATAATTCAGGGTAGTTACTTGGCACCGTTTTTAGCCTGATCGGGTTTACCGGTGTTGGAAGAGTAACCCGCTTTGTCGCTGGATTTACACATGCTAATTCACATGTAAGGAGCAAGAAGGAATCCAATTGGCAACATTTGACAACCGTGCCATGTACGATATCCTGAAGTTAAATCCTTCGAAACAGATTTGGTTTTTAGTACCGATAAACAGCATTGAGGATGGGGCGCTGGTGGCCATATTTGATATCTGTAGAAAAGAAACTAGCCAATAACCTTCATGCGTGCTTGATCGAGTCAGTTATAACAGAGCTACATTTGCAAAAAAAATCGATGAAGCCAAAATATATATGATATATATTAGCATGTTTACAAACACACATACATGTGTATGGCAATATTACAATTATTGGTGTCGCCATGGCGGCCATATTGCATATTCATTGGGTAATAAAGTTCATGCTCGTAGAAAAGCAATCTGGTGTAAAAGAGGTTCAGGTTGTCAAATAGTCGGCAACAGGTGGTTACTGTATATATTATGGCGGCCATATTGGATTTACGCACATTAAGGGGGTTCCACTTCCTTTAGATATAAGCACCCCTTCTGAGATCATTCCTTATGTCTAAATGCGCCTCTATGCAAAATATGGTGCTTTATTTCAGTCGGTCACGATCTTGACCCTAAGCCATCGGACTACAATGGCTGTAACTCCACGTCATAAAACATACCTTCCAGGGGTTCTCTATGGAGTTCTTCCAGTTGAAAAACCGTGGATTGACAGGGTAGGCGACGATCGAGTGATCACAAAGTGTTCCTTGCTCCAGTTGGGAAGGTATGATTTTTCGAACCTGCCCTCCACTTTGCAAATCCGCACTACATCAAATCGCTGGAATTTATAGGGACTTGGAAGTTGGAGGGATGCCCGGGGAGATAGAACGACCCGGACTTGAGTTTCGTTGTGCTGGGTGACTTGGATGGGGGTCTCTGGATACGGTGGTGATGGGCCCGAATTTACCCGTCCACCAACTGGAGAAGAACATGACAATTTTAGTGGTCCGGTGATTCCTGGAGGGAAGAAATTCGGAATATTACGATTGGTGGACGGACTTTATTTTAGTGGAATCTCAGAAAATCAGTTTTGACTATAGTATTGCTTAATCAATGCTATCTCACACGAACACACAGTATACCCGGTACCCAAGGATGATAAAACTTCAGTTAAGAAATGAGTCTGTGGCGATTCGTGACCGTATCACGATTCGAATGCGCATTTAACTGTATTTCGCTAAACGATTTTTCATGCATATACATCTATAACAAATATTTCCCAGAACGAATTGATGACTTATAACTATAAAATTGGGACTCTGAACCGTTATTTTGTCCTAAGTATACATTTCTTATCAAATGTATCTTTTTAGACAGCAGTCCGACCTGTGAGTGAGTGAGTGAACACAAAGAAGAAATCTTTGAACATGTTGAAGCAGCATGGAACCAGACACTCTCCATCCACCCCATAAAACACTAAGGACAGCACACAAGACACAGACAGGACGTTTACACGATGCAATAAAGACAAATGATATTACAGTGCT
>JAVTVY010031809.1:0-12520 GCA_036873755.1 Hanleya hanleyi
AGAAGGTACAGTTTGCTGACGGTATTCTGTGGCATTTTTCTAAGAAGTGATTGGGGACAAAAATTCTATCTACAATTTGATACTGAAAATATTGTAGCCAAGTTTCTGATGAGGTTTTTCACACAGATTGATATACCTCTTGCCAATTAATATCACCTTCTTTCCCTTCCCTCTCTAACTCGTCCTGCCACTTCATCTGGGCGTTTAATGGGCCTAACTTGACATGATCCAAAAACATTTTATATACAATCTTTGAGCATTTTTGATTGATTTGAGGACTTTGGGTCTCTATTTCTCTATTTTCATAGTTGGGAAATTTGCCAGATACGATTTGACATTGGCCACCATTGTGAAGTAAAGAAGAAAATTGTTAGTTTGTAGATTGTGTTTTGATTTTTGAAGGAGAAAAAGTCGTGTCTGTTGTTAGCAGATCATTTACAAATGTTGCTCCATGCGAGTACCATTCGCCTATCTCGCGCCAATCGTTTTGTCGGGCAAAATCATAGATGAGTAGGTTACTAATCTGCTTCTCTTTGGATTTTCTTTACTACAATTGAGCCATGAACAAGCAGCTTCTCGCTAAAAGTGAAGTTTTATTTTCGGGATATATTTTGCAAGAGCGATGAGGCTTAGATCCCACACTTCATGACCAATAGGGCGAAAAATGGACTCCAACAGTTCACTGTAAAAATATGAAAATTCCGAGGATCGTTTGATCCACTTTACTTTTAGATAAGCCGCAAAGGATTGAATATGAGGTAATTCCAGTCCACTTTCTTCTTTTTTACATATGATTGTCTTCCGTTTGATTTTGCCGGAACCCCCACTCCAGATAAAGTTGCAGAACGATTTTTCTATTTCCACAAGTATTGTAGCTGGGTCTGGTAGAACCGTTGAAGGGTGAAGTAAAAGTGGGAGTCCCAGTATCTTAATGATTGTTACTTTCCCTACTGGTGTTAGACGCCGTTTGAACCAGCTTCCCAGTAATTTTTTAAATAATTTTCAGCTTTTCCAAATAGTTAATTTCACCCGTATCCTCTAATTTTGTACTGAACCATATTCCAAGTATTTTCTCACCCCCTGAATCCCAGTTAATTCGGAAGTGAGAACAGAGTTTAATCTGGCTTCCCTTTTTGCTTCCTATCCACATAACCTGCGATTTTGTCGTGTTAAGCCGTAATCCTGAACACTTTGAAAAAGCGGTTAGAAAGCTCATGGCTCTTGCCAAAGATTGTTCCGAACTATCCTGTATTAGTGTTGTGTCGTCTGCGTATTGGAGGAGTTTTATTTCGGATTTATTGACAGATATTCCTTTAATTTCTTCATCACATTTAAATTTAATGGCCAAAAGTTCGGCGACCAGAATGAAAATATCAGGCGATAAAGGGTACCCCTGCCTACAGCCTCTTTCTACGCTAAAATACTCTGACATGTGACCATTATTTGTGATACAGCTCTTATGATTTTGTTGAAAATTTTGAACCCATTTAACGATAACTGCACCGAAGTTGAAAGACTCCAGTGCATGTTTGATAACGTTCCAGTCAACACTGTGAAAGGCTTTCTCAAAATCCAACAGAAAAATTAACCCTGGTATATTATTCTCCTCAGCAAAAGACATTACATCGTATATTACCCAGTAATTTCCCCTATGAATCTCCCCTTCATAAAAGCCTTTTTGCGTTTCACTAATAATAGATGGAAGTACTTTTCAAATTCGGTTTGCTATAGCTAAAGAGCATATCTTAAATTCAACATTTAGTAGCGTTATCGGTCGCCAGTTGCTTACAAGTTTCCTATTTTTGCCTTCGTGTAATTATACCTTGTTGTTGTAATATTGAGAGGGATTCGTGCTGAAATGCATAGCTCAACGATCTAATGAAAAGGGTTCAATTTCGTCCCAAAATTTGGCATAGAATTCAGCTGGGAGGTTAACTGAACCTGGGAATTTCCCCGTCGTCATATGGTTTAATGCTTTCCGGCATTCTGAATACGAGAGTGCACTCTCGCATGACAATTTTTCGTCTTCTGATAGCTGTACATTTATGGCTAGTGAAGTCTGTCCCTTCTTCTAAATTTGTATTTTTGGAGTATAATTTTGCGTAAAAGGATTTCATTTCCGCCAGAATATCGTTCGTGTCAGAAGTGTAGGACCCATCGTTCCTTTCAACTTCCGATAATGCCTTGAGGATCCGATTCTTTTTTTCCAGTTGACAGAAGTATGATGAATTTTTTTCTCCATTTTCGTACCAATTTGCTTTGGACCTGATAATAATTCTCTCAATTCGTTTATATCTTATTGCTTCAACTTCGAACGTAGCTGCATCTAGTAAAGTTTTTAATGAACTTTTCTTGTGTTGTTCTAATTTATAGTCGCCTAGTACTTTTTCTAGGTTTAAAATTTCTTCTTCTAGTTTCTTTTCAGCTTAGGCCTCATTCTTGTTTTTCCTTATTGAATAGCTAATACTCACAGTTCTCTGTTTTATACCAGTTGCAGACCGCTGGCGCCATGTGAACCTTCGAACGCCTGCATTGAACTCCCTCCGGATATCTAAGAGATTTAGAATATTTTTTTCTTCTAAAACTGTCAAGTCTGGCTTTCGTGTTATTTAAACGAATATAATTATCTGTATCTTGATGAAAATCTTGCACCAGATTCCAATCTCCGCACATTATTATGATTTGATTTTCAAAAAGGCTTATTTCTTGGAATAAATTGGCATAAAAGGCAGGGTTATCGGAATTAGGACCGTAAAGGTTAACAATTGTTAATCTTGTGTCTTCGATCGCAATATCCAAGATAATGTACCTCCCATCTGTGTCTGCCTTTGTTTTATGTAAGTTGAATTCAATGTTATCTTTAAATAATACCACTACTCCTGCGCCATTTGTCGTACAGTGGCTGTAGACAGGAAGAGCCCTATACCCCCACTCCCTCTCCCAAGTCTGTTCAGTTTGGCAAGAACCATGGGTCTCCTGTAGCCAAATTATTGAGCAGTGTTTTCTCCTAAGCCATTGAAAGATATCCTGACGTTTATGTTGATCTGAGTGTAGGCTCTGATATTCATCGACAGTATAGTGACACCATCAGTCATTGTCCAATACAGGAGCATTATTGAAACGATCAAGGACTATACACAGCATACCATGACAAAGGTAATCTAAACACTCTGGACGTTGCCAGGATATCTTGAAAAACTTCAAACAGCATTTACCTGAAAAATTTAACAAATTAGTTTTAGATGGTATTTGGGTTGATTCTCTCAACCAGGGTTTACATAATTCTATATACACTCTAAAAATTAGTGACATGTTTAACGTCTCAAAATGAAACATGATTTTGTCCCAACTTTTGGGACATGTGAGTACGCATATGTTTCATATTAAAACGGCTTCATGTTTCAAATTGAAACACGTGTCCTTTTCACATGAGTTAATGATGTCTCAATATGAGACATGTCTTCGATAAGCGCGTGTTCGTTTAAAACATGTAACGTTCTTCATTTTGAAACGTGTTGTGCATACATGTCTCAAGCTGAAACATGTTGGAGCCGACTACATGTTTCAAAATGAAACGTCTAAGCCCAAACATGACTTTGTCCCAACTTTTGAGACATGTCACAAGTGAAACGGATCTGTAGATGTCTCAAACTCGGAAGTGTTTCAAAACGGTCTACATCCCATTACGTGTTTCAGGAGACTGCCAGACTGGCATGTGCATGCTACCGGTACTGAAACGAAAACATTCATCGAAAATCAACATACATCAAGTTTTATTCTCTTATATTCGTTGGAAGTCAAACTCAGGAACATGTATGAACAAGCAATAACCATATACAGAAACACATAAAACAGACTGCTCCTCAGGTTAACTCAAACCTAATAATGATTTCGAACAGATGCATGATTGGTACATCTGAATCCATGATGTGAACCCCGTTACCATAGAGTGAAAATTGTTCATATAACAATAATGTGACCAAGGTTTGATTCATTTATATCACTGATTCACACTTAAAAATTTACTCAAGTCTCAACTTGCCATATTGGTCCGTTGACACGACATTGTCTGATCTGTGATAAAGTATTATCCCATATTGTATTCCATGTCTAATCCGGCACACTGGAAACATTTATGAACATGGGTACTGTATTACTTAGGCCTACAAATATGGAATTGCTGAATGATACTGCCTTTGTTGTTTTTCCTGACATGCTACTCGCGATTAACTATTTCTGTTTCCGGGTGACTGAAATTTCATTCCATTTTGGGGTATGGAATACGGATCGCAGATGATTATTAAAATCAGGGCTGGAGGGCTGGATTCGTCTCGAGTTTTGCAACAGTGATCACATTGTGGGATGAAGTAGAAACATTGTTGACACTAAACACTATTCAATATTCCAATACGTATGAAAAATAATGCCCATTCTGTCTCCTTCTGATTTATATATGCCACTAAGGCCGACCCCCGTTCAACGCTGTAATGACGTAAGCAATCGTATTGGCTCTGTTCAAAAAAAATCTCCTGGTGCGCTACACATTCACAATTCAAAATACTGAATGTACCTTTGATCACACGGAGAACACAGTTGTTATTTCTTTCAGTGCTGCTCACATTAGTGCCCCATAAGTGTCACTTTTATTCTAGCAACATTGCAATGTATTTTGTTGATGTGCCGTAATATGACCATATGTTTTGGGCAAATACTCTTAAATTCAAAATTTCGGTCATGTAGGGTTCCAGTGAAGAGTCAAAATTTGGGCTGGGAAAATCTTACAAAAAAATCTATCAAAAATGCATATTTGGAATATGACGTAACTGTGAAGTCTTCAAAGTGGCCATCTTGCAAATTTATTTATTTTCACACTTTTTAGGTAAGCTGATGTTGTGAGAAGTTTCAGACCTCTATCTCAATGAGCAAAGACATATTTGGAAGGAGAGGGTTAGAGTGAAATGGCGCCTGGGCAGGCCTCAAATACCCTAGGCCTGGTTGAGATAAATTGTTATGCAAATAATTCAATTAAAATACTCAGTCGATTAATCCACAATACCGACATATATCTTCCGGGTCGCTAAAGACCAGAAATAAATATCTGAAAGCCAGTGGTAATCATATCTTTGTTTGCAAATTGCTAAAGCTCTCTGTCGAACTGTGCGAAGACGACCTGGTATCTAATTTCATGCATTAGACAGCACTATCCCTTTTGTACTCCGCTTTTCTTGACACATGTCGTCATGCATCTCGGTTGCACGTGTTTCAGCGTAGACGTTTCAAACAGCTTTTCGGACTGTTATAGTGGGATGCCAGCGCGAGTGAAACATGTCACGACCCTCAAATAGTTGCATCGTTACGTCTATGAGACATAGGGTGAAACATGTAGCATTATGAAGCATCTAGCATGTTACCATCTCAAAATGAAACGTTAAACATGTTTCCTCTTTTTACAGTGTAGAGAAACAGAAATATAAAGCAATATAAGGGTTTCACCTATCTCCGGAACGACAACAAAATGAGAGCTAAAATTCCTTGACTGTTTAGATTATCATATATTGGGGTCATTTTGAGCCTATTTGCATGACCCCATGAGCAGAAGATATTGGATAAATTTTAAATGGGGTACCAGGAATATGATTTTTTCGCAAAAATTACGCAAAAAATCAGCATGTTGATTCAACGCGGTTCTATGCCTTTTACGAAAACTAACTGAAACCATATGTCTAGGTATCGCCAAAAAACACCCCCTGATTCGTTCCCTTCCCTCCCCTCCCCTATTAACCCTACCATGCCTGGGGGAGGGGGCCAAATCTCCCCCCCCCCCACACCAAACTTTCTGCGTTATCTGGGGAACGACAAAAATGGGGAGGTGAAACTCGGTGACGATATAGGTTATCATATTGGGGTCATTTTGAGCCTATTCGCATAACCTCCCGAGCACAGGATCATGAGTAAATTTAAAATGGAGGCCATGTGGGGTACCATGAAAGAGATGTTTTCGTCATATTTCTTCAAAATTTTCGCTTTTCTGTATGGAAATGTGGGTAAAACCTGTTTTATTTTATATCAGATTATTATTTACCAATCATACAGTTTTTTTGCAAAGAAAAAATAAAATAAAAAATTCGGAAATTCTGACCGCAAAAATCGTCCAAAAATAGTTTTTTTTGAAAATGACGTCGCAGGGACGTCATCATGACGGTCATTTAGGATTGTTTTACACTTTCTTGTAGAGCTTGACTCAAAGATATAGTGTGGTAAGTTTCAGCCCTCTAGCTTTAGCGATAGCGAAAATATATAGGGAGGCACACCTCAAATCGCCCATTCCAGATAGGGTTAAGACATCCAAGCAAATCCTCGTGTCTCTGGGTAGCACATATAATACGACGTCGATTCAAAACATGATTTTGAGGATGCACCTCACGCTATTTCATTTCGTCATTTCTTCATTTCATGTAAGGGATCAAGGAAGATCAATCTCTAGACCTGTCACTGAAATCTAGACATCATGATGTTCCAAATATATCAAATCCATATTGCTGATCTGTATTCTTAATCCATATGATTTTAGTTGCGAAGTCGTTAGCTATAGAATGATGTATCTCAGTCGCGCTTTCATTGTGCCTGTTCATATCAACACCATGGGGATTTAGAAGTACATGGGTACATACGACCCCTAGTCTTAGGTTAAGCGGAATTTGACACAAGTGACGAAACGTAACGCCATAGATATTGCCCGCTAGGCTCGTATTTTCTATCAGTATGCGGTATGTATCGCCAAATTCGACAAACTTTGAGAGGAGGCGCTTGGTGGAATAGCCCTGTACTCCGCAATAATGTTTTGTGACATTGATTAAAATCGTCACATTTCATACAGGATTTAGTAAATTCTACTGGGCGTGATATATACACGCCATATGCAGGTCCCATCGGAATAGCATTGTCCAGAAGGGGATAGTTTACGATGTCGAAATTGTAATCGTCTCTCTTGTCGTAGAGTCGACGAGGGAGAAGGCCTGCTTCATTGTTATAGGCACATTGGTCTGAATATAACGTGTCGTTACGACTATCTGTTGTTGTCTTCGAATCCAGTGAGGGCCGATATATATCAGCACTGCGTCAATTGGACGAAGGCTCCGCCAGCAGGTTCTCTTTGTTAAACGTGTTTGACCAGGTTGCGCTGTCAGGCTGATCTGGTTCGATATATCCGGTACATTCAAAAACTTGCTTGGGTTGTCAAAAGTATATTAATTGTGATTGTGTGTACCTAACCGGTAGAATGAGCGCCATAAAAAAACTTTGATGAAAAATATAGATATATTAGCCAAAAACATCTACAGTAGCTACATATCAAGGCGAATTAAGAAAAAAAAATCTGTGGGATATTATCCACTCTATTCGACACAAGTCGGGGAGGACTGTTCTGGTAGGTCTACTTCTCACAATTTTTCTTCTCTCAAGCTGATCGCCTTTATTGAGTCGTCTATATTTTATATTTTGTGACGCACGCAGTATTCTGTCATAAGCTTCGATTGATTAGAATTGAAGCTTTGACCAATGAGATCACTTCCGCCAAAGTCAAATAGCCAGGATTCTCTCAATCCCATTCATGTCTTTGAGGGAATTCTCATAGTGTCTGGTTGTACAAGGACAGATTTAATCTCCTTGGGGAATTCTACATGTTCAGGCGGCTATCACTAGGTGGGTGCGTATGCGAACGATGACGCCATTTCTGTGTTATGGCGTTAGACGGAGGGTTATGGCATTAAGGCGTTACAACAATACGTGTTACTGCATAAAGAGAGCATTACCATAAATTAGTCTCAGTATCGTGGGACATGTGATCAGTTAAACCGTCCAGAGCTTCTGCACTCTCAGTCTGGGACGGCGCTGGGAGAATATACAGGAGCCGAGGAGTTCGCTGGTGCAGACTGCTGACACTGAAAGTCTATTCGATGATAAGAAGAGATCATTCGCTGATTCGAAGAATTGGTCTCAGGGAAATCTGAGAGAAAGGAAAGCCTCATTTTGTGATCGTATTTTACCGCGGCTATTGATACCCATGCTGTGGCGACTGAGGCGATAACGTGCAACAGGAGTATATCCACATCTTACATCATAAAAACAGCCTTGGCGAACTCTGAACAGTATATATTCTGTTGCTGGAAATGAAAGACGATTCAACGCACAGAGTTATCATGAAAACCAAGCGTTACCTGAAAGAGGATATGGGGTTAGCACCCACAGAGACTCCGAAAAATGCTGCCAGATTGCGAAAACAGATCTTCAAGGACATGTCGCCGTTACCGTATTATGGATCTCTTGATGACACTTGAAGATGGACCAGAGATAACGGGTAGCCGCCGATGCGACTAACGGATAAGAGGGAACATGAGTGAAGATTGACGAAACAGGGGGGGTTATTTGTCATATAAGAGACCCACAATGGACAAGAGCAAGCACGGACAAAATCATGGATACGCAAATTTTGAACAATTGTGTCAACTTGTGTATAAGAGGATGACAATACGCAAACGCTGTGTGTGTGTGTGTGTCTTATCCCTCAGCGTTAGGGCGTCAATGCATAAAGGTTGGCGTTGATCCTCAAACCAGTTCAACCTAATTCAGTAAGGTCTAGACCAGTTCCATTGTGTATGTGTTTGGGCCTAGCCTTCAGTGATTACAATGAGACTTGCCACGTATTCCAAGGTCTCGTGCCCACTTGAAAAGACAGTTTTTCCTGTAATACTGGCTGGAGATATCTCAGGATCTAATAGCATTAGACTCTGGCACGGGCACTTGAGAGTCGTCGGGGTTCACGCCTATCACCGTCCAATGACAGCACACGTACGTAAGCATGCTATAGCACGTAATTGTTGAAAACATCACCCAATTCCGACTTTTGTAAAAATAATGCTTCGCAGACTGTTCAAGTTGAAATTCAACAGGAGAACTTGTGGGCTTTGCAGAGTAGTCACTGCATACTGCATTTGGAATATGTTTATCTCTAGCCATTCAGCCGTATATGTGCAATTCCTCAGTTTTCCCATTCTTAGAGTGAAATTATTTTAACCATATCTGGTCTGGTCTTTTTGAGATATGTCCAGGCATGGGGGTGGGTGGGGGAGGGGCATTTTGGACTACCTAAGTATTTTTCTTACCCTTAAGCTAGGGGGCTGAAACTTATCACAATATGCCCTTGGCAAAATGATCGACGATGACCGCTTTAATGTCATCACGTCATTTAAAAAAGACATTTTTTTGTCGATTTTTCGGTCAGATTTTCCGAATTTTTATTTAAGTAATTCCCCGCGAAAACTGTTTGATTAATTAGCAAATATTAATTTGATATGAAATAAAATAATTTTGCTAGCTTTTCCTCGCAGAGAAGCAGAAATGCTGGAGAAAAATGACGAAAATATCACTTTTCTGGTACCCCACGTGACCGTCATCTTGAATTTACCCATGATCTTCTGCCCGGGGTTATGTAAATAGGCTCAAAATGACTCCAATAGGATAAATGATAAAATCACGGAGTGTCAGCTCTCAATATTTTGTCGTTCCGGAGATAGCGCAGAACGTTTGGCAGGAGGCCATAATGGCCACCCCCAGGCTTGGTAGGGTTACACATTTGTAAAATAAATGAATTAATTAGTTACAGAAAAAAACCCCGGGCGACTGTTGTAGTGGCCAAATTCAGATACCGGTAGGTGATTTAGTATGGGAAGTTTGTATAGGAGATAAAACTCATTCGAAGGATGCCACTTCGACAAATTCCCGCGAGGCACCTGGTTTATCCACATTTCAAAGCATACAAGTGTATCTATCATATATGTAGAGCCTTTGCATATCAATGCTCAAGAGAATAGATGATGCTGTTTACTGTCCTCCTATATTTTGTATGTATCAAGAGCAAGTGTTGGGACTGAGAAGGAATCTCCCGGGTTAAAGATTTCATGGAAGAAAAATTGCAGTTGCCAAAGAACGTGTCAGCTTTACCCGGGAAAAAACCCTCTTGGCAGCTTTCCTCGATTTGTGCTATACGAATGACGTATTCAAGCAATAAAGGCCGGTCTTCCCCAGTTCTATTATTATACAGAGTCGAGTGTGCCATGCGCTCGTCAGGAACAGGTCCTTCATGTAAGGCTGAGTGGCACATTTCTGTTCATATTTGCCATTGCTATGATACTTTACCACTATATACGCACATCCATGAATGAAATATCGTACGCATTGATGACAAAAGTACTTAGGCCTATCTGTTTCGGGTGATACGTTGTACTGCAAGCGGAAGTACAAGTGGTGAAGGGAACAGAACAGCGTTGGGATTTTCTACTTACAAAATATTAATTGTAGAATATTTTTTTTATTATTTTACTCCAGAAATATAAAAAATAAAAATAATAACAATAAATTGACAAAATTGTGATTCGAACTCAAAATTGACAGCATTGTTCATTCACAACCAAACGCTCTAACCACACGGCCAAGAAGCTATGCAACACCAAACACTGTTACAATGCCAATATAACGCCGTCTTCCAAGTGAACAGAGAAAACAAAACTTATTTTAAATTTCATGAAAATATGACACCTTCAACCAAAATGATATTTCAATATATGTTTGTGGTATATTTGATATATATTTGATATATATGTCATATTTTGTATATAAAGGGAATTCCCTGTGAAAATGTATCCAGAAAATATAAAAACGACCAAGCGCCCATTTTCCAACGTTCATCGACGCCGTTTTACGTCACCATTGGCTGTGAGAATTTTCAGTGTAAAATTTCGGTATTTTATATGTATGAAACACAACTTTTCATGCTGACATGGAGAAATATTTTTTTCGCTTTACTAACGTGACAGCAAGAGGGTTTTTTCCCGGGTAAAGCTGACACGTCCTTTGGTGTACGATTTCGCGACTAACGGGGTTCAAAGAATACATTTGTAATATTGATCACTTATTCGTGCACCAGTGGCCTTCTTATCGGATTCCTCATGTATATGTTATTGTACGTGGCCGAATCTTGGCAAGTGGGGATTTCAGTTATGAAAGATTGTATATGAGATATAACTCATTCGGTGAGGGTGTGGTTAGCGGTAAGTGTGTGCTGAGCATTCTATTGTATCACCATCCTTCGGGTTAATAGCATGGGCGCCACGGTATCTAATGAGTCCAAACAAAATATAATACTGGGGGTTTCTGATGTGGCATTGCATAGCCGACTGCCATCACTAAAGTATATTAATCAGCCCGCTGTAAATTTGGTTAACTACAATGTAAATTAGCTAATAAAGCCGTGACCGTCTTCATCCAAACCTCTAAATATGCTTTGTTTTGGGTTTGTTTAATTAAGGGCAATATCACTAAAATAAAGAGATTTTCACAGAAACCAGAAAAACCTACCCTAATTTAAGCCAACGTCTTCGTCTTCAGCTTGAACTGTAAACTCTTGACCTATTTTAAAGTGTTTTAAACAGCCTAATGATCGGTCTGGCAGCTCCTCGTTTAAGACAACCAAGGAAATCGTCGTGTTTCTGGGTAGCACATATAACACGACGTCGATTTTGAGGATGCACCTCACGCTATTTCATTTCGTCATTTCTTCATGTAAGGGATCAAGGAATATCAATCTCTAGATCTGTCACTGGAATCTATCGTTCATTTCCAATGCTTTCGGTGAAATGTTTTGCTGGGCCACACATATCAGTTTAATGGTTCTGATCAGCCTCATAGTAGATGATCATGCCACATTGAGTTGTCCCCTTAGGTAGAGTGAATATCATTCCCAGTTTCTTCTTCTAAAGTTTGTCACATACGGAAGTTTGATTTACCTCCGATTTCCCCTCATTTGCATAGCACAGTTTCGCATCTCGTATTTCACTCTGCGAAGAATTACATCACATCGAGTTGCGCCTGTCGGTTAGATACAAATTTCACCTCAATTTTTTGCGAGGCAGACAAGCCATATTGAATACTGAATATTTCCCCTTGAGCTAATGTAACGTCATTTTCCAAGATACACTGTTGATTTTTTAATTCATGTAAGATATGAGTTGTTTCCCTTAGTCTCCTTTGCGACAAATACATCATATGCAGTTCTACAAGCGATATTGAGTAGTTTGTGAGTCAAACAAGCGATATTGAGTAGTTTCCTTAGGTAGATAAAATCTCCTTCCCGAAGTTTCACTGTTGAATTTTTAATCATGTCAGATACGCCAATTTGCTTTCCATTCCATTTAGCATCTTTCGAATATTTATATGTTTAAGAAAGGTTCTGTCTGCCTCTTCTACTTTACCATGCGAAGCATACGCCATAGTTGGATATCCCTCTTACATTTATGTCATCTGCAATATTATCTCCTTCGCAATGTTTAGCCATGTCATATACGCCAGTTTAGTATTTCGCTCCATATATTTTTCGTTGAGATAGACAAGCCATATTGAGTACCCCCCCCCCTCTCCCCTCGACCTTGTGTAGATAAAATTTCAATTATTAGTCATGTCAGATACG
>JAVTVY010031810.1:0-13232 GCA_036873755.1 Hanleya hanleyi
CATGTTCATTTCAGGATGTCAGCCGCTGTCTGCATTCTGTCTCTCGACGGTTGTAGTCTGCGGGAACATCTAACACTGTCACAAGCCGTCAGTTGAATGATGAAACTCCAGGTGGCATGGCCCAGTCGGTACATGGCGCGAATAATATAATTGGCTATAAGAAAGCGTCCGTCACCCGCTGATTGGCACAGAATCGCTCTGACTGATTGGTTGAAATGACGGCACCTGATTGGTTATTTTGACACCCACTGCAGAAGGCATTGTATGCTACAATCCTCTCAAGCTCAACATGTAGATGTATACGTGGGCCAGCGTCAGGCGCTAAGATTAAACCCAGTATATCGTATCAGCGTATATATTGTTAAAGCTCAATATATAAACACCTGCACCGCAATCTGATGTTTCAGCTGGTCCACTTCTTTAAGACTGGTATGCATGTCGCTGAATGAGAGTATACTTGACCTTGTTGACAACATCCAGCTTCACATCTCCTAATGGAGAATGACAAAGCATGGTTGAATGAGAGATAAATAAATAAATATCCGAAACAACACGCTCTTGAAGGGCTCAACATGATATCATATAGGTCAACGCTGAGACCCCCAATTAATATTGGTAGGGCTGATCATATACATCTATTATATGTATATATGGCTGTAGTCATAACACAAACAAACAAAGCACGTAGATCGATGCACCTCTTCAAAGTGGACGGACACAAGTAATGGCCGGTTAGCCCATGAAGCATATACACGTTAGCGTTATATTAACCGTGTATTTCTATCTTGGCGTTCAGCGTCTCCGAGGTGGATAATAGGGGTTAATGGCTGGCAGCATCCTACATGGATAGGGGATCCGGCGTATTAACGTGTTGTGGCAGACATGTATATGTTAAATTATATTCAAACATACATGTCGCTAAATGACCCGATATTCAATATATGACTATCAGAGTCGAGGACTATTCTTACTATTTCTCAATCCAGGTGTCGGAACATGAATCTCACCTAAAGAGATATTAAATACGGGTTATGTTCATTTCAGCATGTCAGCCGCTGTCTGCATTCCGTCTCTCAATGGTTGTAGTCTGCGGGAACATGAATCTCACTTAAAGAGATATTAAATACGGGTCATGTTCATTTCAGGGTGTCATCCGCTGTCTGCATTCCGTCTCTCGATGGTTGTAGTCTGCGGGAACATCTAACACTGTCGCAAGCCGTCAGTTGAATGATGAGACTCCAGATGGCATGGCCCAGTCGGTACATCAGACTTGAGATATTTCTAATATATGTCTTGGCTATTGCCAGTCTCGAAAGGTGAGATTTACGTAGACATGTATTGACATAATTAATATGTCTCTGCTTCTTGTAGCGTTTTCTCTGTTTACTATAGAAGCGTCTTGTTTTCATTCTGTCTCTAATGAGTTAGAACGAATCGATTAATATACGGCGTTTGTTGTAGTCTATCAGGATACTGATCTTCTCAATCAAGGTCGCAGGGATAACTCAATGTGTGAAGAGTCGAACTTGTTAGCATATTCTTACTATTACTAAATCCAGGTGTCGGAACATGAATCTCACTTAAAGTGATATTAAATACGGGTCATGTTCATTTCAGGATGTCAGCCGCTGTCTGCATTCCGTCTCTCAATGTTTGTAGTCTGTGGGAACATGAATCTCACTTAAAGAGATATTAAATACGGGTCATGTTCATTTCAGGATGTCAGCCGCTATCTGCATTCCGTCTCTCTATGGTTGTAGTCTGCGGGAACATCTAACACTGTCGCAAGCCGTCAGTTGATAGATGAAATTCATCTTTCATATCCGACTATTCTCTGAGACGAGCCGTCGGGGTAAAATCAGGTTGTCTTCAAGTCGTATGGAAAGCTCGTTAACATATATTAATATGCTTGATCTTATCAGGTACTTGACGTCACTCTGAAGTCGGCAATCGAGATAAATGCTGAGCGATATCGGTTGGCTGGGTAGCAGGTATACTTTAAGTATATTTAATTGAAAGTCCGTGCTACATTATATCATGCAGTCCCTGGTATTTCATCTCACTCCATGATAAGCAGTGTCGAACCCTGGGGTGGATGAGAAGCATGCTGGCTCAACTTATATTAATTGTAGTTCCATCTATCGTATTCGACGTCTCTCGGAGGCAGGCAGTCGAGATAAAGGATGATTCCTGTAGTCGATAGGCAGAATAACAGATATTAACAGTGTAGCATGTATACATTTAAGTATATTTACTGGTGCATGCTACTGAAGATCTTCATCTTTCGGTGTTTGACGTCTCTTTAACACGGAAAGTTGGTGTATAAATAGCCTGTCTTTTTTGCAGATCGTACCATTTGTACTTCATGCTGCGGACCTCCCACTCCATTATCAGGAACTCAGCAACGATCCCGTGCTAGTTTGTGTATTATGACAGCAAAGGCGAACATGATCTAACGATCAATATTCAACTTCTTTTATTAAATGCAATAAGTATATTTAAAATACATTGCATATCTGCGAAATGCTTGCCTAAAGGCTATTACCACATTTCATCCGAGTACCGTTAAGGTACATAAATATCTCATGCGAAATGCTAGAATTAACTACTATGCATTTCGACCTCAGAACTTATGTCTTGGAATCAGAACACTCAAGTCAGTGAGGATCAATGAACCCAGAGGGAACAATGATGCACGTGTCAGAACATAAGGGAATGAATCCCCAAGACCAATGTGTGAAGAGATGTTCATATACACACCCACTTTCTCGGGGTGTTCTGACCCTACACCTGCCTGAGTATAGGAGTTATTATGACATCACTATATGTACTAACATGTACCTCAGAGCAGTTGTTTCGGATAATTTCGAGAATATATCTTATGTATATCCCAGGTATATCTCTCATCAGGGGCCAAACCTAATCATGAATATATTTAACTATTCACGATAAATACTCTCATATTCTCGTAGATAGTGATGCCGGAGTTACCCACGGGGTGAAATCTTACATTATTTTAGATTTACACTCTTCTTCTTCATTACTGTTGTCTGTGCTGCACACGTGTAATCGTTTATTAATTTCGATTCACACATATCTTGTTTTTCTCTTCTTTCTTGCTGACGGTTCTTCTCACGTGCCAGTGTATTTTAGCAATATACTGAATGGGCTGGCACGATCCCGGCATGGTCATCACAGGAGATTCGGATTATGGTTCGAAAAACATCTTGGACCGCATAGCATATTCTTACTATTTCTCAATCCAGGTGTCGGAACATGAATCTCACTTAAAGAGATATTAAATACGAGTCATGTTCATTTCAGGATGTCAGCCGCTGTCTGCATTTCGTCTCTCAATGTTTGTAGGCTGTGGGAACATGATTCTCACTTAAAGAGATATTAAATACGGGTCATGTTCATTTCAGGATGTCAGCCGCTGTCTACATTCCGTCTCTCAATGTTTGTAGTCTGTGGGAACATGATTCTCACTTAAAGAGATATTAAATACGGGTCATGTTCATTTCAGGATGTCAGCCGCTGTCTGCATTCCGTCTCTCAATCTTTGTAGTCTCTGGGAAAATGATTCTCACTTACAGAGATATTAAATACGGGTCATGTTCATTTCAGGATGTCAGCCGCTGTCTACATTCTGTCTCTCGATGGTTGTAGTCTGTGGGAACACCTAACACTGTCGCAAGCCGTCAGTTGAATGATGAAACTCCAGGTGGCATGGCCCAGTCGGTACATAGCGCGAATAATATAATTGGCTATAAGAAAGCGTCCGTCACCCGCTGATTGGCACAGAATCGCTCTGACTGATTGGTTGAAATGACGGCACCTGATTGGTTATTTTGACACCCACTGCAGAAGGCATTGTATGCTACAATCCTCTCAAGCTCAACATGTAGATGTATACGTGGGCCAGCGTCAGGCGCTAAGATTAAACCCAGTATATCGTATCAGCGTATATATTGTTAAAGCTCAATATATAAACACCTGCACCGCAATCTGATGTTTCAGCTGGTCCACTTCTTTAAGACTGGTATGCATGTCGCTGTAATGAGAGTATACTTGACCTTGTTGACAACATCCAGCTTCACATCTCCTAATGGAGAATGACAAAGCATGGTTGAATGAGAGATAAATAAATAAATAAATATCCGAAACAACACGCTCTTGAAGGGCTCAACATGATATCATATAGGTCAACGCTGAGACCCCCAATTAATATTGGTAGGGCTGATCATATACATCTATTATATGTATATATGGCTGTAGTCATAACACAAACAAACAAAGCACGTAGATCGATGCTCCTCTTCAAAGTGGACGGACACAAGTAATGGCCGGTTAGCCCATGAAGCATATACACGTTAGCGTTATATTAACCGTGTATTTCTATCTTGGCGTTCAGCGTCTCCGAGGTGGATAATAGGAGTTAATGGCTGGCAGCATCCTACATGGATAGGGGATCCGGCGTATTAACGTGTTGTGGCAGACATGTATATGTTAAATTATATTCAAACATACATGTCGCTAAATGACCCGATATTCAATATATGACTATCAGAGTCGAGGACTATTCTTACTATTTCTCAATCCAGGTGTCGGAACATGAATCTCACCTAAAGAGATATTAAATACGGGTTATGTTCATTTCAGCATGTCAGCCGCTGTCTGCATTCCGTCTCTCAATGGTTGTAGTCTGCGGGAACATGAATCTCACTTAAAGAGATATTAAATACGGGTCATGTTCATTTCAGGGTGTCATCCGCTGTCTGCATTCCGTCTCTCGATGGTTGTAGTCTGCGGGAACATCTAACACTGTCGCAAGCCGTCAGTTGAATGATGAGACTCCAGATGGCATGGCCCAGTCGGTACATCAGACTTGAGATATTTCTAATATATGTCTTGGCTATTGCCAGTCTCGAAAGGTGAGATTTACGTAGACATGTATTGACATAATTAATATGTCTCTGCTTCTTGTAGCGTTTTCTCTGTTTACTATAGAAGCGTCTTGTTTTCATTCTGTCTCTAATGAGTTAGAACGAATCGATTAATATACGGCGTTTGTTGTAGTCTATCAGGATACTGATCTTCTCAATCAAGGTCGCAGGGATAACTCAATGTGTGAAGAGTCGAACTTGTTAGCATATTCTTACTATTTCTAAATCCAGGTGTCGGAACATGAATCTCACTTAAAGTGATATTAAATACGGGTCATGTTCATTTCAGGATGTCAGCCGCTGTCTGCATTCCGTCTCTCAATGTTTGTAGTCTGTGGGAACATGAATCTCACTTAAAGAGATATTAAATACGGGTCATGTTCATTTCAGGATGTCAGCCGCTATCTGCATTCCGTCTCTCTATGGTTGTAGTCTGCGGGAACATCTAACACTGTCGCAAGCCGTCAGTTGATAGATGAAATTCATCTTTCATATCCGACTATTCTCTGAGACGAGCCGTCGGGGTAAAATCAGGTTGTCTTCAAGTCGTATGGAAAGCTCGTTAACATATATTAATATGCTTGATCTTATCAGGTACTTGACGTCACTCTGAAGTCGGCAATCGAGATAAATGCTGAGCGATATCGGTTGGCTGGGTAGCAGGTATACTTTAAGTATATTTAATTGAAAGTCCGTGCTACATTATATCATGCAGTCCCTGGTATTTCATCTCACTCCATGATAAGCAGTGTCGAACCCTGGGGTGGATGAGAAGCATGCTGGCTCAACTTATATTAATTGTAGTTCCATCTATCGTATTCGACGTCTCTCGGAGGCAGGCAGTCGAGATAAAGGATGATTCCTGTAGTCGATAGGCAGAATAACAGATATTAACAGTGTAGCATGTATACATTTAAGTATATTTACTGGTGCATGCTACTGAAGATCTTCATCTTTCGGTGTTTGACGTCTCTTTAACGCGGAAAGTTGGTGTATAAATAGCCTGTCTTTTTTGCAGATCGTACCATTTGTACTTCATGCTGCGGACCTCCCACTCCATTATCAGGAACTCAGCAACGATCCCGTGCTAGTTTGTGTATTATGACAGCAAAGGCGAACATGATCTAACGATCAATATTCAACTTCTTTTATTAAATGCAATAAGTATATTTAAAATACATTGCATATCTGCGAAATGCTTGCCTAAAGGCTATTACCACATTTCATCCGAGTACCGTTATAGTACATAAATATCTCATACGAAATGCTAGAATTAACTACTATGCATTTCGACCTCAGGACTTATGTCTTGGAATCAGAACACTCAAGTTGGAATTAAGGGGAGAATGCAACACTGGATAAAAAACTTCCTAAACAATAGAAATTTTAAAGTTCGCATAGGAAACACCCTATCCACCGACCATGAATTAGACAACGGTACCCCTCAGGGAAGCGTCATAAGCCCCACCCTTTTTAACATCCTCATCAATGGCCTAGCCAATGAAATTGACACCAAACACCCAGAAGTAGAACAGTCTCTATTTGCTGACGATTCTGCCCTCTGGAAAACCGCACGTTCCATAAAAAAATTGACAGGTATAATGCAAAATACACTAGATACAATTAGCGGCTGGGCGGATAAATGGGGCTTCAAATTTTCCGCCCTAAAAACAACGGGCATTATATTTTCAAACAATAAACACATTGACGTTAATCTAACACTAGGAGGTCAGAAAATTGAATTCAGAAATAGTGTTAAATACCTAGGTATGATCTTTGACAGAAAACTCACGTGGAAAGACCACATCGACCAACTAGTCCTCCGGTGCAATAAAGACCTGAACCTCATGAGGTGTGTGTCTGGGACAAACTGGGGAGCGAGTAAATATAGTCTGATAAAATTATACCAAACCTTAATCAGGTCAAAAATAGATTACGGGTCCATCGCATACCAATCAGCATGTAAAACACAACTAAAAAGAATAGACAGCATCCAATATTCTGCTCTAAAAATAGCTACTGGAGCCTTCAAGGGAACCGCCTTATGTAGTCTTCAAATAGAAACCAATGAGAAACCTCTTCGTTTAAGACGAGAGGAACTGTCCCTGAAATATGCAGGAAAAACTAGAGCTAAGGGCGATAATCACCCATGCCACAAAATGTTTGAAGATAACAGTGAATATGAATATTTAAAGAAAAACTGGGAAAAAGACTCCGCCCCCCTCGGCTATACCGTAAATAACCTATTCCAAGAGCACGAAATTCCCATCGCACACATCTGCGACACAGACAAAATCATTACACCACCCTGGGAATTAGAGTCGTCCCACGTGGACACAAGTATTCACGACTACCTCACAAAGAAGGACAACCCAGACTTTATAAGAGCCACCGCCCTTGAATATATCAACCAAAACTGGAAAAATTACTTAAAAATCTATACAGACGGATCGAAAAACACAAGTAATAACACAGGATCAGCTTTTGTTATACCTGAGCTCAACATACAGAATGGTTTCAAACTACCAGACAATATGTCTGTATACACTAGTGAACTGATTGCTATAATTAAGGCTCTCGAATGGATCATCGAGCACAAACCAATCCGTGCGGTGATACTCAGTGACTCCCTTAGGGGACTCACATCAATCAAAAATTCTATATCTGACAGTAGACCTGATCTCATACACAAAATAGAATGTATATGTACACAAATACACAACGAGGGTATAGACGCCATCTTAGCATGGGTCCCCGCGCATGTCAACATCAGAGGTAACGAAGCAGCCGACAAAACTGCCAAAGACAGTCTTGATAAAACTACACACGATGTGCCAATAGGATTAGGATATAAAGAACTCAACACTATCATTAGACGCAAAATAGATAGCAAGTGGCAAAAGGAATGGAACGAAGAAGAACGTGGACGGTGGTTACATAAGATCCTTGATGGAGATAAAAGACAAGCCCAGGGACTCCAGTTAGACAATAAACGAGATGACCGCATAATCATCAGATTAAGACTAGGCAAAACCGGACTTAAATCACATCTATCCATGCTTCTGAAAAACACCTCACCACTCTGTACCGCATGCAACAATGTAGAAGAAACAATAGAACACGTGCTACTTGAATGCCCAATCCACAACCAACAACGTGTGGCACTTAGAAACGAATTAAAAAAAATTCAACACTGCCTTAACATTACCAGCGTTATTAAACCCTAAGCCCCCCATTAGAAATCAGGTATTCAAGTCCTTGATAAATTTTATCAAAACTGCTGGTTATTACTCCAGTATATAATACTACCGCCGTACATGCGCAGTCAGCTTTTTTTTTCTTTTTTTTTCCACATAATCAACTATTAGTACACCAAGTACTGTGACACGATTTGATAGAGGCCAAATCATTCTTCTGACTTAAACAAATGGTATGGTTGCATCGGAGATACCTTGATATTGAGGGCCGTGTGCACCATAGCCATACAAAACATTATGGCCATAATAAACTATCCATACATAACATCCGGCCAAAATGTCAGACACATTTAGAAATAAAATAGGCATGGCAACAACGGAGTTACCTTGATATTGAGGGCCGTCTGTTCCACTGTCCTACAAAACAAACGATGGCCAAATCTAATTGAATTCATGACAACATTAGCACGGCCAAATCGCATATAGCGAGCGGTATTCGGCATAAAATATAGGAAATGGTGATGGCGGAGTTACCTTGATATTGAGGGCCGTCTATCTCATTGTCCTACAAATTCCTTATGGCCATCAAACGATAATGCATACAGAAATAATACTGTGCCGTTTATTTGTGTATTCACCTAGTACTGAATCTATCGAAATGTTTAGTTATTTATTCATTTGTTTATCTATTTGCTGTCTTAATTATATATTGCTATTCATATTATGTGACTGACATTCGGGGCGTGCCTGTTGTTGGGAGGAAGATATATCAAATTATTGCATCGAAAAACAATAGAAAACAAGAATGACTACAAGCCTTCCATTTCATATGATACAGGCACACCGAAGACCACAGACGAGTTGGACAAGACCTGAAACAGAAGACGGATGACGATTACAAGAATACCTACAGCGCCTTGAGTGACAACGCCGCATAGCAAGAACACCCAGAATCAGAATACTCGACCCTAGACCACACCGGACACGCTACCACTTAGATGTTACCGAACGGACACCTCAACACAGAATATGATCCTTTGACTTTCACGTAATATAGGACGTAGACCTGCCGTTCTGTACCCCACTACACACTCCAAGCAATTGTTACAGGCACAGATTTCTGGAAGGACCCACCCTGTTCCCAAGGGCGTCGTTAGGGAAGTCGTCTCGAAGAATCCTGAAAACGCCCTGGTCCTCCCAGTTTTTTCTGGACGGCTTTGTGCGTACTATGGGGTACCGAGACAAAGGAATCATCCACGCGATTATAACAAATATTTTCCAGTATAAAAACCAATTACAGACTTAACGACTTGTACATAGCGACTCTTCTCTACTAGTATTTATATTTCCTCATTGTTATTGTTATTCATTATTTAATTATTTATTTTAATACCTAGCGCTGCAAAAGATCTCAAATTAACAAAGAAATGTACCGTGAAATTTAAATAAAACATTGAGTTGATGGGCCGCGAAATCCGTATGGGAAGCGGCCCTTAAACTAAAATTTCAATCAAAAATCAGTGAACCTTAGAATTCAGGATATTGTCAACCATGTCAGATGTACTAAATCGGGGATTTGGGGGTTACAAACGATACTTGCGAGATACCAGTTCTCCAGTCCCCCAAAGAACTAGAACACCTTAGAGCAGTATGTTAACCATGGTACGTCTGTACCATGGTATTACCATAGTTGAACAGAGTAAACCATGGTACATTGAACCATGATACATCTGTACCATGGTATTACCATAATTGAACAGAGAAAACCATGGTACATTGAACCATGGTACATCTGTACCATGGTATTACAATAGTTGAACAGAGTAAACCATGGTACATTGAACCATGGTACATCTGTACCATGGTATAACCATGGTATTACCATAGTTGAACGGAGTAAACCATGGAACATTGAACCATGGTACAGCTGTACCAGGGTATTACCATGGTATTACCATGAAAACCATGGTACATTGAACCATGGTACATGTGTACCATAGTATTACCATGGTATTACCATGAAAACCATGGTACATTGAACCATGGTACATGTGTACCATGGTATTACCATGGTATTACCATGGTATTACCATGAAAACCATGGTACATTGAACCATGGTACATGTGTACCATGGTATTACCATGGTATTACCATGAAAACCATGGTACATTGAACCATGGTACATGTGTACCATGGTATTACCATGGTATTACCATGAAAACCATGGTATTACCATGGTTACCATGGTTCATTCTGTAATAAACCATGGTATTTTTTTATAAGGGGAGGTAACGCATACAGAACTGTACGTAAGCTATGTATACTATTGGGTGCGTTAGTTAAACCCACTAAGTAATTTAAAGTGATATGATCGTGAATCATCGAACTATTAAACTTTCGCCAACCATGGCTGCGTTGTCTCTGTTGATGGGGTTTAAATAGTTGGGTAATGTTGGATATATTTGAACGGCGGTTTGTAGCATTGCCGAACCCACTGACATTATCATTTAAACCAAACGGAAACACTGACCCAAGTTCTAGCATCCAGAATAATTCCCGCTCTCGGATTTTTCTCTCAAATCCAAAGGGGGGAATCCTTAGTAGATGGATAGACGACGTCTATGATCTGAATACTAAAGTTATCCCAGCCATGGTCGGGTCCAGAAAAATGTCTACCTATAAGCAATTGCTTTTTCCTAACGGATTTTCTGTGACCGTTCACCCTAAGATGGAGTCTTTGGGTGGTCTTGCCAACATACTGTTGACCACACTTCTTACAGGAAACTAAGTAAATACAGTTTGTAGTAGAACAACTAAGATCAACATACGAGTTAACAGAATATGAGTTACCAGTTAACGCGGAACTAAATGAAGCTGAAGTATTAAAGAGTGGACACGTGAGACATCCACGGTGTCCACACTTAGAAATTTTGAAATTATTACATGTAGAATTCGGTGCTAAACAATCATCAAGCGCAATATTGCAAGGTTTGATGTCGTGGCCTTGCTTTGCTGTCAGAAATATATCTGTCATTTGGATTGAAAAAGGTCTTAGTGCATTTCGAACTATTAGAGACTCGGCCGAGAAACCTGCACTAAGGTTCCTCGGGTCTGTCTTCATATTTTTTCTTTTAGTTGTGCTCATTATGTTTGTTGGGTGTGCAGGGGCCCGGCCTCGGGGACAACTTGTCCACCAGCAGAATCCAGGCATACACAGGTTAAAATTACAAGCGTCTAGTCCGTCATTCATAATCCAGCCGTCGTCCATTAGAGAATATCCGCGTCCATAATCCAAAGACCTATTCCATTTTCCATATAACAGTATTAGCACCAAATTCAAAAAGACAATCATAGTATACATAAACATAGCTTGTTTCCTGCAAGAGAGAAGCGGTCAACAGTTTTCAATGATGCCGGCAAGACATCATGATGTTCCAAAAATATCAAATCCGTATCGCTGATCAGTATTCTTAATCCATAATATTCGTTGTAAAGTCGTCATCTAAAAATGATGCACTCAGTCACGCTTTGATTGTGACTGTTCATATGAGTACCATGAGGATCTTGAAGTACATGGGTTCATACGGCCCCTAGCCCCGGGTTAAGCGGAATTAGACACAAGTTACGAAACGTAGCGCCATAGATCCTGCACGCTACGTTCGTATTTTGCTATCAGCATGCGATATGTATCGCCAAATTTGAGAAACTTTGAGTGGAGGCGCTTGATGGAATAGCCCTGTTTTATAAGTTTCTGCAACAATGTTTTGTGACGTTGATTAAAATCATCACATTTAACAGAGGATCTAGCAAATGCTACTAAGCGAGATATGTATACGCCATATGCAGGTCCCACTGGAATATTACTATCCAGAAAGGGATAGTTTACGATGTCGAAATTGTAATCATCTCTTTGTCATAAAGTCGACGAGAGAGAATGCCCGCTTCATTTTTATAGAGATAGAGATCTAAATAAGATGTGCCTGTAGGGCTATCTGTAGTTTCCTTCAAATCCAGTGAAGGTGGATATATATCCTTCACTGCGTCATTTATATAGCGATTATCCACAGCGAGAAGATCGTCTATATAGCGTTTGGTGAATGAGAAGGAACGGTTTTTGAAAGCGCCAGCATATAGTCATATTCATAAGAGAACAGATACAGGTCAGCCAACAGGGGTGCACAATTAGTACCCATTGGAATACCTATATACTGCTGATATATTGTGTTGCCAAATTCCACATATATATTTTTAATGAGAAATTCAAGCAACTCTATAAACAAAGAAACATCCCATGAATTATATCTCTTGTATGTAGTCGAGCTAAAGAATGCTTTATAGCTTCCGACATTAATATATCTACGATCAGTTTTCTTGAACACAGATACTATCAATGAACTTATACGGTCAATAAGGTCCTGATGAGGGATTGTAGTATAGAGAGTCGAGAAATCCCATGTGGATACATGTCTGTACGGTATGTGACCTTTAGCATCAAGTTCTTCCGTAAGACATTTTGAGTTTTTCAATATCCACATACATTCAACGCCCGAGTTCTTGAAAATAGTGGCGCAATACGTTTCCCAAAATGCTTTTACCTCCTGAAGGGCCCTCGTCAATAGGGTTGAAAGAAGCTTGGTGGTGCAGCTTCTAGAACCAGCTATGAATCTAGCTTTGTATGGTGATTTTTGCATTTTGGGAGTCCAGTATATTTTTGGTATGTCGCTATGATTGGTTGGAAGACAAATACCTCTTTCTCTGAGAAACTTTTTGTGATTGTTAAATAAATCTTCCAGAGTAAATGCAGTTTGGGAGTAAGTAGATGTATTTGATGAAGATATATCTACACTCAATTCTTTAACCAGCACCTGGTAATAGAAATATTTACATATGAATATTATATTATTCGGAGCTTTGTCTGCTGGGACTATGACGAATTTACTCTGGAGATTTGCTAGAACTTCTTGCGAATTGAGGTTTCTCAGTACTTGTTTTGTTTGGGGAAGAGTGTTTCTGTCAATATGGCGGATTGTTTCAACGACCTTGCTCTTGGTGAGGTCCAGCTAATCAGCGAGTACTGTAGGTTCAACT
>JAVTVY010031811.1:0-12532 GCA_036873755.1 Hanleya hanleyi
ACGATGAAGTTAATACTTCTTAGGGCAAGTAAGTTATAACAAAACCGTTGCCCAAAAATCAGATTTATTTTGACCCTTGGAAAAACTGGGAAGTGGACTGACATGCAAATTTTTTTGCAGGCAAGCCGCCTTTATCCTGCTTATCACCATGATTATCAACTGTATATAACTGGTTAAACATTGTTTCTTTATTCCAGGACGTGGAGGTTCTGCTGGAGGGAAATTCCGTATTTCCCTGGCTTTGCCCGTTGGTGCTGTCATCAATTGTGCGGATAACACGGGTAACCACAGATCTGTCTAATCATGGTCGAATATACAGGGCTGAAAATAAGGATTGACCGCAGTAACCTCATTTTCACTGTGACAGGTCTACCGTTTCATGAATTCAAGTTGGTAACCTGACAGATTATTGATATGTTCTCTATGGGGATGTGAGACAGGTTTCAGGTTGACTGAAGGGAATAAACATTTGGCAACCTGGAGAACAATGGGGTATCACTAACATATTTCTAGTCCTAAGTACATTCCCTCCTCCTATTCTGGAAGAAATTGGGTTGGTTGGTAGAAAAATAGTGTTTTTTTTTAATTCTGGATATAGTAATTGTATAGGAAAAAGAAGAAAGCTCACCAATAAAAGTTTTTCTTGAAATGCCCCAAAAAATGTTTTGCCTTTCTCAAAAAATGCCTTTTGATTGGTCGGTAAAAAGTCTTGTCAATTGATTTATTCACTCATCAGTTTGTAACTCAATTCAATCAAAATTCAATGCATTGTTAGGTATTTTTATTGTAATGCTATTGGACTCCCGGGGATGTAGAACAATCTACAGATTGTATATACAGAACTTAACATTTTTAGGATGTAGTACTGTAATATTTTTTTCCATTTCACCCTTCTACTTGCCAGGCGCAAAGAATTTGTACATCATAGCAGTAAGTGGAATCAAAGGTCGTTTGAACCGAATGCCAGCAGCAGGTTCTGGAGATATGGTGGTTGCCACAGTAAAAAAGGGTAAACCAGAACTCCGGAAAAAAGGTACACAGCTAGTGGGCATAAATTGTTCATGCATCAAATCTACTACATTTAGGGGCATTCAAGTATTATGTACACAAAAAAAGTCTGATTTTCTTACCCCCTCCCCCCATGTATGCAGGGTGTACGAACTTATTTTTTTACCTCCCCCCCCCCCTCCCACCATGTACGCATACGCCCGATCAAAATGAAAAGACGAGACAACAAGAATTTGTCACATATGAATACCAAACTGCGGCGTTTGAAAATGTAACACCTATTAGGTTGGAATGTTATACCGTTTGAAGGCAATTCTGCTGTGATTCTCTGTAGAATTTTAAGCTTTAGCCCAAATGCTCCTAATTCCGAAGGTATGAAATGAAACTGCGCTAAGAGCAAAAATGGCCTGACACAAACCTTCCGAATCTTGAACGAAAGGCCTAAAAAATTCAAAAGGTCGGAAAAGGTAATTAACAGATGATAACCCCGCCCATTTTGATTCTGTATATTTATATTAAACCTGAAGATATACCCTTTTCAGAAACATATAGGTTGATAAATATTTCCGTGTAATTAATGGCATAAAGTTGATCGAAATAATATTGTCGATTCGCCGGAAATTTTCCGCAATTTGCCGATACTAGGTTTTGAGGCCTTTTCTTGATAACGCATCTGTACAATAAAGATCTAAATGCATATTATTCATCTCGAGTAATATAGGATCATGAAAATATAAATATTTCTGTTTCTTTAGTCATTTTCTTATGTTTACCAGAAAACGTGTAACACGATTTGCCGGGAAGTCTTCTGAACTTCGCCTCCTTCACGAGTGTACGTTTCCAACACCTCATCGGCAAATCGTGTTACAAGTTTCCTGGTAAACCGCACAAGAGAACGACTGAAGATACACAAATGATATTTTACTTTCATGATCAGGCTACTCGAGATGAAAAATATATATCTAGATTTTTATTTTCTGTGCGTTTTCAAGGAAAGAGATCGAAATGCAGTGTCGGTATATCGCGGAAAATTCTCGTCGAATCGACACATCTTTTACGATAAACTAAACCAAAGAATGGTAAGGTCTTCTATACTTGTGAAATTTCCCGTGTGTAACATCGGGCAGACGCTCAAGTTCACCGGGCAAAACTTTCCAAAGCAATCGCCAAATTATGCAAACAAATTCGTAAATTTTATTTCTTAAACTTCATATGACTAAGTTTAATAGTTGTCCATAGGGAAGATCATGTGTCATGAACACACACTGTCAGCTTTAATTTTTCACAATCATCGTCGTTTATTGTGCATGTCTGTCAGAAAAGACAGCCTGTACCGACCACGGAGCAATCACATATATATGCACATGGCCTATCCTCGTGGCTGCCTTTTGAGGTTTTCTCCCACGCATTAATGACAAGGGGAATAATTAATCAGTTGATAGATGGCCTAACTTTTTTTCGCGTATTTCCATTGGTTTCCTCGGCGTTGTTGTTCATGGGTGACGCAAGTTGCATATGCGAAAACTGCATATGCTGTGGCTTTGACCCTCTCCCCTCCCCCTGTATGCAAGTAACATAACCCATCCCCCCACCCCCTTCTTGCGTACGTAATACTTGAATGCCCCCTCTCAGTACATTGTTTGTCCTAAGCAGTGCCCCACTCTTCGTAGTTGTCAGGCAAAAGACACTGTACCTTACATCCATTCTGTTAACACAGATTATAAGTATGTTTGACATGAACACTGCTTGGCAAAAAACTTCCACATTTATGAGATGTCCATGTGAAACTTCCAAGACATCTCAAAATCAGTTATCAGATTTCCAAATCAGTTGTCTGATTGTCCTAGCCTTGTTCTTCTAACCATGCATCACCTGTCTTGGAATTTGTGTTGTGCACCAAACCTTCATTACTTTCACCAGCAATACTCGGGTGTTCTAGACATAAATAAATTCTCCCATGATAAGTTATCTGAAAACCCTATAATGCATGTCAGAACAAAGTCGTTCACGATTGTTTTGGCAAGCACTCCTCTCTTCCAAATCTGTCGACATTCAAGTCGAGCTCATTTTCTGTTCCCTTTATATGTTATTGTGCAGAAACTAGAATACCTCTGCTTATAGAGTACCTCACTCACTCGTGCCATTTTTTTCATCTGCATCTATTTTCATTTGGATTCACATCAAACCAATGTCACAAAAATCGTAGATCTCATCCATGGGGTTCCCCATTGAAAACAAACCTGGTGTGAATTGGAACAAGATGTTTGATGTTCTGCTCAACATTGAAAGGGTGATGGAATTATTTTGTGGGGAAGGGCAGATACAGAATTTTACTGAAAATTTGGGACGTGAACTGAATGAATGTTATTGAAGTGGTTGAATTAATGGGATATGTTTGCCACTTGTTGTGGCTGAGCCAATAAGGCTAACGTTTTCCAAATATTTGTTTTCACAGTCACTCCTGCTGTGGTGATTAGACAAAGGAAACCCATTAGGAGAAAAGACGGGGTGTTCATATTCTTTGAAGACAATGCCGGGGTCATTGTTAACGTTAAAGGGGAAATGAAAGGTAAGTTTCCTTAACTGACAGTTCAATCTCGCAGGCTGTGAACACATTACAATGGAGCTTGGACAGCCATAGATCCTGATATTGGTTATTCCTGCCAAGAAAGTCAAATATTTTCAAGGGAGATGACTCCCTGACCATGTGAGGTTTCCTTCCCTTAGTACGAGTTCAGGGTACACCAGTTGGCTTTGATGCCAAGTAGGTTCCAATAATTCATTTGAAAAATTATTTTTTATGTCACACCAACTTTAGTCAAAGTGGCATTATGTTTTTGCCTTCTGTCTGTCTCTCCGTAACTCTTCAGCTTGTCCAGATGGTATTTTGAATTATGCTCAACCGATCTTCTTGCAAGTTGGATTGTCTGTGTTGACCTGAAGAAGCCTACTGATTTTTGGATCAAAGGTCATGGTCACAGTAGGTCATGGAAAAATCATACTTTGTGGTATGTGCTGTTAATTTTCACAGGTCACAGAAATGTTGAACATGTGACTGCAAAGAGGTCAAATTATTTGGAGATCAAAAATAGGAACTGTGGACATTGTCGTGTTCTGGAACATGTAGGCACCGTCGTGTTATGGGTTCGAGCCCAGCTGGTCCATGTGTAGAAGTTTATCAGTTACTTGCTGAAGGGCGGTGGTTCTCTCCGGGTACTCCGGCTTCCTCCACCAACCAAACTGACTGTCATCATATGAGTGAAACAAACTTGAGTGTGACATTAAGCCATTTCCCCCCCCCCCCTTCCCCCTTTGTGTTATGACTGAAAAAATGGTTGATAAGGACGTTAATTCCTAATCACTCGCTCACCCTGGTCAACTACATGATCATCATCCGTATCGCTTAAGCTTGTCCAGATGAGATCTTGAATTATGTTTCCCCGATATTCTTGAAAGCTCACAAGCGTGCTGTTCTGGAGAAACGTATTAACTTTGGGGTCTGTAGGTCAAAGGTCAAGGTCATGATACATGGAAAATCATATTTTGAGTTATGCTCTATTAATTCTCACGGGTCATAGAAATGTTGAACATGTAACTGCAAAGAGATCAAATCATATGGAGGCCTTCCTTCCATAATGCTAAAGCTGATCCGGGTGATACCTTGAATTATGCTCCACCGATATTCTTGAAATTTCACAGGCGTGTTGCTTCTGACGTCCGAACCGACTATTCAGCCAATCAGATAACGTTTTAAGTCCTATCCGCTCCACAGTTTTAGTTTAGTCCAGAAGGGATCTTCTGCCACTCGTAGAGTCCCCAGGGGGTGAGCAACACTGTTTTGATTATGCATATAACAAAATGGTCGTTTGAATCCCTATTTTAGCGGGGAGCTGAGGGTCAGGTGTTAATAGACATGGAAACTCTCGGGTTCAAAGGTTTAAGGTCAAGAAAAATAGTACATGAAAAATAATAGTTTGATTTTGACAGTTCACAGAAATGTTGACCATGTGAGTGAGTGAGTGAGTGTCGATTATGATTTAACATCGCTTTCAACAATCTTTCAGTCCTATCACAACATCTGGGTTCTATTACTAGTTAGTCTCTTTTTCACGACAAGATGTCAAAGCACAAGCTCTTAACTTCACTATGACCTCCCTTTTATAATACTTTCACTTTTCTGGATGGTATCTTGAGTTATGCATCACTCATCTTGAAAGTTTGTGTTGTCCGTGTTGACCTGAATAAGTCTATTGATATTGGGGAAAATAAGTCAAATGTCAAGGTCACCATACATGAAAAATCATATTTTAGGTATGCTCTTGACAGTTCACCAACAGGTGACAGCAAAGTGGTCAAATGTTTTGTTTACTTCTTGATGGCCATAGTATATGGTCTAGCATTCAATGTGCACATTGTGGGTGCACTGGATGGGGCTTATGTTTTCCTGTGGACACCTTCATCTATATAGTCCTATTAAAAGTTTTAATTATTGTGTATTTGTTCTGTGTTTTAGGATCTGCCATTACTGGTCCAGTAGCCAAAGAGTGCGCAGACTTGTGGCCCCGTATCGCATCAAATGCCAGTTCGATTTCCTAACCTCTGTATTCTTCATGACAGTAAAAAAAAAAATTCTGTAAACATTTTTGTTGGGGTTGTCTCTACTAATTCACACTATAAAGGTATTAAAATTGACACGCGTCTATCAGTATTCACCTTGTATGGAGCCCATCTCAGGGGAAAATACAAGTATGTGTGACCGTTAGATGCTTTTGATGAAAATTCTATCATTTCAGTGGCAAATACAGATACAGGTGGCTACAGAAGCTCAAACTTGCAAATTTTTCTGATCGTTAACAAGACTGAAAATAGGCTAATAGTTGTACCTTCCTTTGCCATTGGAGGGCAAAATCAACCCCACCACAGCATTATATTTTTTGATTATCCAAAAAGAATTTTCAAATCCAATCAGAAGGCAATGTATGAAAAATATATTTGTTGACGGGACATTCATTCTCGTGTTTAAGAAATTTCTTTTAGAAACTTAATCTGCATGGCTTTATTGACATGGGAAGTAATGTGCCTTGAGAACAGGAACTTACCTTGAAAAGGCCTTGAAACTTAGAAGTTTCAAGGTGTACGGACCCTGATAAAGTAAACCATGGTAATGACTTCATATAACACTGCTTGAATTTAAATAACAACTCTATATTTTCAATATCATTTTAATGACCTTTCTACTGTCATTCCTATATTTTACTCAAAACCTCCTATATTTTGACGCTTTCTCGTTAAAACTTTCACCAATGCTCTGAAATGAATGAATTTGGCATGAGGAAATACCTTTCAAAAAAAAATTTCGTCTCCCTTCACTCACCAAATATGGAATTTGAACTCTTTATTGTACCAAGCAGCAGAAGGTGTCCCCTCAATCACCACCACTATGACCGCATTCAGTGGAAATAATTTGATTAAACACCAAAAAACTACCAAGTTTGTATCCTACAATGTAGTAGTGACCCGTCTTACACTCCTTTATTTCCTATATTTCAATAAGAAAATTCCTATACTTGGGCAAATTTCCTCCTATATTTTCACTGTGAGCCACTTGAAGGCCTGCTATGAGGAATGACATTTCTGCCAATAAAACCATTTTTCTTCTTTTTTGCTTTTAAAATAAAGATCACATTTAACAGCTCAAAAAAAAGCAGGATTAGTGGGATTGTACATGACAATGACAAGAAGAATTTGTTATATGCAAGTGAAAATGTTTCTGTTCACTGTGGACTAATTCGATCTTCACATATAAATATCAATGTTGATAATGACCGAGTTATGGGTATGTCCGAAAGACAATGCATTCTTGAAGGAGACTACATTTGCATGATCCACCCATTTTTGCAAATCACTTGTGCATTGTCAGCTACAACAGTCCAAATACTTTATTTGATAAAATGTATAAACAAATGGCAACATTACAGCGCTTCACCATCATCTCGCCATGCCCATTCGGCATTGCCAGGAGTAAAAGGAATAAATTGATGTCCCAGCATGTATTGGTGGAGATTTACATGAACATGCTTGGGTAAAAGGAAAAAGCTACAAAAGTTAGTTTAGTCCATTAGCTAGACCACTTATTGGTACCATCTTGAGGGGCAAAACGTCCTGTTGATTTTCATATTAGGTTATATATCTAGAGTACAAAAAATCATGCTGGCCATGTCCGGTCGGCAGCTTAGTGGCACAAAGTGGGTCAATCCAAGATGGCGTCAAATAGTTGCCATAATCCACAAGCGGCGATATGTAATCGACCTAATTTTCACTGATTGTTTTCAAATTGAAAATATTGGTGTGTCTCAATTGTTTTGCAAATTTACTCCTATTCCTCCCTTGGAGATCCCATTTGCAGATAAAAGTTCCCCTTGATTCACCAGGTGGCGCTGTCCGCACATGCGTACTCGAGCTCGTTCTCTTTTTCCCTCTGCAACACAAGACATGTTGTGACAAGGTCGCAGCGTGAGGGAAGGTCGGGATGGGCACATTTATGTGATAGCAGGTTTGATTCGATAAAACTATTGAATATTGTTTATAAATGTCTTATATTTGTGGTTCAAATCTACACCTGCTATCACTCCCAACAGTGGTGGTTGGGACGCCGAACGTGTAGTTCCCGGCTCGAGATGCAGCGTAAGCAACCTGTGATGATCTAGATCTGGTAACCTGAAAATACGCTTAGGGATTTCCCCTGTCGTGAGAAAAGCGTAGGGATGTCAAAGAGCAACCAATAAGACGGCGAAGAAGGGGGGTATGTAAACACCGAACCCAGGTCGACTACTGGGGAACCAGTAGATCATGTTGTTGTAACCGTCTTGACCGCTCTGTGAAATCCCTCCGCCTCCGGCATGGCTGTTAGCGATACTTACCTCAGGCTTGGGACTTGCCAGCTTCACATCGGCAACACTAATGTTCAGTCATTTACCTTGACATACTGAATAGAGTAAATTGTTCAAACCGAGAAACGCACGTGATGTCATATAGCCAATCAAGATAGGAGCTTGCCAACATCGTGCAGCGAGGATTTTCTTTGATGTCTGCCCATGTGATTTCCATATATGGCAAGTGGCGGTTGTATTGATGCTAATGTCTTCCGAGTAGCCAATCAAATTTGAATATTTAAGAGGTCACTTCTCCTAATTTGGACCACGGAATATTTATAGAGCGATGACATCATCAATCCCGTATTCTGATCAAATAATTATGTGTCGTGTTCAGCCAAGGCAACACGTGTAGTGTTCGGCTTGGATATGCGAATTCAGAAGATGGGGACTTGCTTGCTGGTCTTGACTGTGGTGTTGTTCGTCCCCACCCCCTCCCCGTTTATGAGAGCAAGCCCGTAGGCTGGTTTGGCAACGGGGGGGTTCGGTATAGAATATTGCGGAACTCCTAATGTGAGCGCCGCAGGCACGAAGCCCGGCTAGGGGGGTCCCCCGTAATTTTTTTGAAAATTTAGATGCCATATGGCGCGTTCTGGCGCAGTTTGACAGCATATTTTCGACATC
Source organism: Hanleya hanleyi (assembly GCA_036873755.1). Taxonomy (NCBI): domain Eukaryota; kingdom Metazoa; phylum Mollusca; class Polyplacophora; order Lepidopleurida; family Hanleyidae; genus Hanleya; species Hanleya hanleyi. The sequence goes on from JAVTVY010031811.1 coordinate 8,565, forward strand.
CGCCAACTGCATTTTTTCGACTGATAAATTCAGTATATGACTAGAATCGACTCGTTGTGTGAATGATAATCTTGTCGACTGGGAGATGGTTAATATTCAACCATGGGAAACCCCCTTTGATCAAGATTATTATCATTAACTCCTCACTCCGGTGTGGTTGCTAAGAGTGTCTGGGGATAAGTGTCCTGTTTCCTATCTTTTTATTGAGTGAAGAGTGTCCTACCTCTGGAGATATCTGGAGAAGAGTGTCCTTGCTGTGTTAGAAGATAGGAGCCGGACACCCTTAATATGGGATATCCTTAGCCTCCACACCGGCCTGCCGATATATTTGTGCCACTTCAGTTCACACTTGTTACGATCTGGTAATGAGATGGATAAATCACGCCAACAATTCCTCCGATGGAGCCATCCTATTACATGTATCAAGAAACTGGCGCATGATTATTACTGTATATTTCGCCGCTATCTGTCATAAAGAAAATATGTCAACCAGCTAAGACTTGATCACGTTAAGAGTAACAATGTATACAGCGGCGGCGGAAGCTCCCAAAAAGTGGGGGGACTCCACTATCATAGCACTTTAGGCGAGGGTCCTAGATGGCTGTCGACGCATTCTGACCGATTTCCGGCATATACAAAACGACATATCATCACTATATAATCAACTGCATTTTGAGATCGTTTTTGTGATTTTTTTCTCGTCATTTAGATGAAAAATTGAGTTGATAACTTTTGAATGTAAAAAAAGTATTTTTCCTTTCCAAAATTCGAACTATAGGCAGTGATCTGGAAGAAAGTAACATTTCAGCAGAGGGTTGGAGAGCGCTGACGCGTTTGAAGAGAAATATGTGAACACAAAAAATGAAATAATATGAACGCAATTTTGATTTCTAAATTTGATAAGCAGATAATCGTCCAATAAAGCGAATGCAATTTCTATGTAAATTAACATCTAAAACAGTTATTGGTCATTGTGAACGGAACAGAAGAATGAGCGAATTAGAGAATTTAACCCTAACAGCAACGTGCCCCTCCAGTGCAAAGTCGCCGATCCGTGAAAACCTGGCCTTGAATTTTGTGTAGTCTTAAATGAAGGACATTTCCTTCAACTTTGCTATGAAATCATTCTATTCCACATCATATGATTTACCCTAAAGCTTTTGCATGAACCTTATTATATTTCAGAAATATAATATGAAATAACTGGCGGGGAAATCCCCGCAGTACCGGACCCCTGTTTTTTAAAATTTCGTGTCGTCTTAAATGAAGGACAACATTTTCTTCAATTTTGTTATCAAATAATTGTATCTCACATCATATGATTTACCCTGAAGCTTCTGCAGGAACCATTTGTGTCCACAGTGTAACTTACTATATTAATTACAACTGAGTTCTTAAAGTTTGGGTGCACACTGTGCATATGATCAATTTCCTGAATTGAATTGAATTCCACCTTGTGGTTTTTCGGACTGTGATAGATGATGGCATGCAGTTGTCAGTGTGGTTGTTTCATGTACAGGGAGCTTTCTATGGCTTTCATGTCAGCACACCTACCACTACCCTCAAGAAGAGCATGTCCCCATCCCCAGGGCGCCGAGCCGCACCCTCTATCTCCCAAACTAGCCCTCGCCCGACCCTCATATATTGTGTTTGAGCATACATGTATCCAATATATCTTGGCAGAAGCTGAAATTTTTGTTGTCACCTGTAATCCTTCAACTTTGCCATGAAATCAATTTCACCATTCCATCATATGATTTACCCTAAAGCTTTTGCATGAACCTTATTATATTTCAGAAGTATAATATGAAATAACTGGTGGGGAAATCCCCGCAGTACCGAACCCCTGTTTTTTATGCCCTCCCCCCCCTCTAACTAGAGGGGGGGCATATAGCGATCGCTTTGTCCGTCCGTCCGAATATCTTGTCCGGGCAATATCTCGGTTAATATTTCATGGACAGGATTGAAACTTCCATGGACTGTGGCCAGTGGCTCATAGTTGTGCAGCGTAGAGTTTTTTTCGTGTTCCGTTATAATTTTCAAGAGTTATGGCCCTTTTTCTGAAATCTCTGTGAATGGGTCTTGTCCGGGCTGTATCTTGGTTAATGTTGTATGGACAAGTATGAAATTTGCATGATATGTGGTTAGTGACCCACAGTTGTGCAGCGTAAAGTTTCTTCACGTTTCGCTCATATTTTCAAAAGTTATGGCCCTTTGTTCCTGAATTCTTCATGAATCGAGACTTGTCCGGGCTGGATCTCGGTTAATATTGTATGGACAATTATGAAATTTGCAGGATGTGTGGTCAGTGCCCTATAGTTGTGCAGCGTGAAGTTTCTCCACGTTTCGCATATATTTTAAAGAGTTATGGCCCTTTTTCTTCAAATCTTTGTGAATTGGAACTTGTCCGGGCTGGATCTCGGTTAATATTGTATGGACATTTGCAGGATATATGGTCCGTGCCCTGTAGTTGTGCGGCGTGAAGTTTCTCCACATTTCGCCTATATTTTCAAGAGTTATGGCCCTTTTTCTTCAAATCTTTGTGAATTGGGATTTGTAAGTCTGGATCTCGGTTAATATTAATTATTGTATGAACAAGTATGAAATTTACATGATATGTGGTCAGTGACCCATAGGTATGCAGCGTGAAGTTACTCTGTTTTTGGTTATATTTTCAAAAGTTATGGCCCTTTGTTTAAACCTAAGTGAATGGGATATATTTATTTGTCCAAGCTGGATCTCAGTCCATAACCGATTTGAACCGGGAAAATGGCTATATTATATGTTACATTCCAAAGCAGACAACATAGGTCCTGAAGTATGAAATTGCCCCCAAAACAGTGAATTGGGTGCAAAATTGTTGTCAGTGTGGTTGTTTCATGTACAGGGAGCTTTCTATGGCTTTCATGTCAGCACACCTACCACTACCCTCAAGAAGAGCATGTCCCCATCCCCAGGGCGCCGAGCCACACCCTCTATCTCCCAAACTAGCCCTCGCCCGACCCTCATATATTGTGGTTGAGCATACATGTATATATCTCCAATATATCTTGGCAGAAGCTGAAATTTGTGTGTTGTCTGCAATATTGGGATAATTGCAACCCCAAAAGATTTCAATTTATCAGGCACAGACCCATGTTTTTGTATTTGGTAAATGGATCCCTTGTCTACATGTATATATTTTTGCTTGGAATTGTTTTTCTTGCCAATCCGCTTCTGGGTGGCGCCACCTTGGGCCAAATTAAATTGCATCTCCAGACAATAACTTTTGAAAACCTTAAGCATTCTTTCTGAATTTGGTGTGGTGGTACCTTGTCTCAAGATCTGGCTTGAGAATGTTTTTCATGTTGATAGGGGAACTACCTGAAAGCTAAGTTAAGTGTTTCCAGACAATAACTTTTAAAAACCTGAACCGATTCATTCCAAATTTGGTGTGTAGGTACATGTACCTCGCCTCAATTTCTCGTTTGGCATTTTTTTTCATGCCGACCCACTTATAGGTGGTGCCACCTGGGGGTAAATTTAAAATTGTTTCCAGACAATAACTTTTTAATACTTAATAATGAACTTGGTATACATGTACCTTACCTGAAGGTTTCACTTGGTATTGTTTTTCTTGTCGATCTGCTCATAGGTGGCACCACCTGTAGGCCAAGTTAACATTTTCTGTTTCCCATGTCAAGGGATCTTGCTTCAAGATCTCGTTTGGGATTATTTTTTATGCCTATCTGCCTACACATGGTGCTACCTGAGGGCCAAGGTAAAATTGCATTTCCGGACAGTAATTGTTGGACCTTAATGGATTCTTTTAAATTTGGTATGTGGATACCCTCAAGTTATCTTATGGGGCCATGTTAATGATGTTTTTCCTAAGTTTTACGTTTTTACTTTCTTCACAAATTATGAATGTTTCCTTTACTAAAGATGCAAAAGGCATGCCTCCAATCGTATTCGATCGACTGTATCTA
>JAVTVY010031812.1:0-12575 GCA_036873755.1 Hanleya hanleyi
TAAGGCCAAAAAAAAAAATACCTTTGTTTCCGCTTTCGAGCCCCAAAAAATAAGGGTAGGTAGGGATTTTTTTTTTTTTTTGCTTTTTTTTTTTTTGGTACTCTGCACAACTGTGTGTGAAATTCTATCTATACGCCCCAAAACTACAATATACAGCACAATTTGATACATTGAATCATTGATTGAAAATAAAAGTAACTACCTGTTTTGGCTTCAGACTTCTTTTTGTGCCTTCGCCTCATGTGGGAGGCATTAATTAAGTTTTTAATCTGCACTCTGTTCATTTGTCAATCCGTCTGCCAAACAACTTGCATTGGAGCCCATCTCTCAAAGCGATGATCCGAAGTTAGGATGATCCCAAGTCTAGGTTGAAGAGATGGGGGGGGGGATAAGAAAAGTCCTTGATTTCCCATCTCTTCAACCTGGACTCGGGATCATCCCAGCATAGGATCACTTCGAGAGATGGCCCCTGGACCTTGTGGAATCAACTAGTCCCACGATTCCATATCAAATTCTAAAATTTGAAGTGCGTGTTGTATTCGTATTGAAGCAGCATGAAGTATTTGTGAAAGAAAATATAGATTTTTGTCAGAATTTTGATGATTTTGACTGTCATTCTCAGCCGTCAAAGGCTAGTGGATGCCGTCTCTAAAACTGGAGGTAGAAGGGGTTGTTTTGCTTTTACTATTTCATATTAAATCAACAAGTACTTAGGAAACTTCAAGGTGACCGTGAGTATGGTCATACTTTGACATATGGTCATCGTTTGGTGTGAAAAAAAAGTAACTGTCTTCTATCCCCAAACAGATTCATTGGATTTCTCCTTGGAGGTAGACTGATTAATTCCCAAGACTATAAATTAATTGACTTCAGCAGGTCACATTAAACAATTCTCTTCTCGCGAAAGGGCAGTGTTGAGGGTATTATATCTGTATTCTTTCGATCACACACCATTGGCATTTGGCGTTCAGAGTAATTATCCATTTTAGGCCATTTTTAGTTTTTACAACAAAAGGTGGACCTCAGTCATCCCTAAATGAGAAATGCTCAGGTCGGTGAGGCTAATAATTTCGCAGAAAGACTGAAAAAAGGTTGTCCTGGATTTCAAGATATTTAACGAGTAAGCTCCTACAATCTATCTTGTTTTAATAAATGGTACGCTAAAATATGGGTGACCGACTGCAGTGACAGTGTTCGGTTCGTACGTCCAGTTCATTGGATTTCACAGATTTATATGGCATAATTTTTAAATGTGGACTGCTCGAAAATTGCATCATTTGTGTTTGATCGAACAGAACTCTAAATTTAAAACTGACATACAAAACATCAACGGAAATTGGCCTACCGATAATGCGCAGTACGTACCGGCTTGTTTTTTTCGCTGGCAGGCGCTTGCTTCTGGCCCCTTGCATGAGGACAGTGAATGCATTCAATGTCGGCGAAGTCTGTCGCAGGTCTGGGCAATCGCACACGATGCGCAGGTATTTTATACCAAATAGAGTCGTTGCTGTCTCGACCTGCATGTCCAAATCCTCCAAGGACGTCCACGGCCCGCTTTCGTTTTGAGCACAGAACACCGTCTGATGGCGAACGTCTTTATCAATGCTGTAACGATCGACAATGTCGCTGAATGTTTCCCGAAAAGGGCAGGAAACAGATCTCCGCAGTGCGGGAAGATTTGGATATTGTTTACATTTTTCCGCCGAAACGGACAAAATGGCCGCGGCCATGGTGCTTTTACGAAAGCGATAGGTGGCAGCACACTGCAAACCATGACCACAGCGCCAGAGTTATTTCCCCTGATTCGACTGTTCGAGCGGAACGAGAAAGGACACAAAATAAAAACACAAGTGCTCTGAAATTCGCCGAAATCACCGTGTAGGTCGGTCGTTTTGCATTTTTTTTTTCCACCACTCAAAAAAACTATAGGGTCGGCGTGGATTTTACTAGGTCGGTCGAAAAGCGGAAACATAGATATTTGTTTTTAGGCCTAACGTAAATCTGCATAAATAAAGTAGGGTATACATTTCATCAGTGTTTCTGTATTATTTGCAAGAATGTGTACAATGTAGCTTTTTCTTTTGTACGTGCAGTATGATAGCTGGTTGAAGGTCTACACCGAACTGCAGAGTTGCGGAGATGGACTCCTTAATAGAACCACTGTGGTGCAAAAGTGCAGATAGAGATGCGGCCAAGAATTTAATGGAGACGGAGTATGCAGCCATTTCTGTTAAAGCTATGCTGCGAAAGGTGCACATTGAACACCATCAACTGGACAACCCAGTGGTATATTCCGTGAGTGAAGCAGGAATGAGATTCATTAATGAACAGATGGTCGACGAGATGAATGGTCAGGTAATACATATGTGTATATCAAATTCAGCTTCTACTTCATGCATTGTCAGGAGTACATGTGTACTGCTTAAACAACCAGTATGAACTTTCTTCCTAGGTTCTTTTTTTATACATCCAAGCTGCTTAAAATTAGGTGTGATTTGTGTATCATTTTTTGCATTTTTTTTTATCAGTAATTTATAGCCATCTGATCCCCCACTACACATATACCACTGAAATGTCTGTAAACATGGTAAGCTTGAAATTCGAGAGAACTACATTAAAAAGAATAGTTTTTTGAACCTCAATAGAGGTTTTCTTGCCCTTTTTTCAGGGGAAGTATCCGCATGTATAATAAACTTCTGCATTTGTTCTTGTAGGTTGGAATGGGCAATTACGACTTCTCCAATACTATGTCCAAATTCACAGACAGTGTGGTGAAGGTTGCCCTTGGGATCCATAACCTGAGTACTTACAATGTGTGCTTCATGGGAAGGAGGTACTTCAGCCACACTCTAAATCTCAGTGATATTGAGAGAAGTTCAAACTGGGTTACCCTTTGACGACGACAGGGAAAGCTGATAACTGATGCAAGTTATCAGTAACTTTTAACCATAAACCATCATAACACAGTGCATCGCATATTTGTGTAATATGAGCATTACAAGTATATTGACATTGATTCTGACTGGTCTATAATAAAGAAGAACACAAATTGGCATGCAACAATTAACTTTCGAAAATTAGAAATATTTCCTGATTTTTCGGTTAGATACATTTACTTGCGATCTTTTGGTACCATGTGTGCTGTACTTTATTTCCTGCTCATGTATCCGCTCATAAAATATTTGATTTTCAATGAATTTCTGATTTTTGGTTCATGGTGACCTTTTGACTTAGGCATATTTTATTATAAAGGGTACCACTATCCTGCAAGTCCTGCAGAAAATTCATTATTTCTTTGACATTTCCGTGATTTCATAGAGTTATCTAATTTATTAGAACAGGCAATTTTATTTTGTCCCCAAAATTGGGAATGATTGAATTTTGATAAGGGATTGAATTATTAGAGAGATTTTTCCCATTCGCAATCATTCTTTATTCTTGGCAGGCGTATAAAAACTGGCTCTTCGCTCTATTTGAGTTGTCTGACTAAATTCGCTGTCATCAAAAGATCTGGTTGAACACTACGAAGGAATAGGAACTATATGAGAATGTTGAGAATAAATGAGAGATGTCATGATGCCAAAAACATTCACCACAGTTGACTTTGACCATCTTAAATTTTAGGCCTTGAATGGATACCTGGATATAGACATGAGTCTGCCAGGTCCGACCGTGTGGTAGGCCAATTCGTGGTAGTCCGAGACCTGATGCGGAGAATGTGAAAAAGAGTGAACACCTGCACAAATGTCCTAGATGAACTCTCTAGTTTGACAGCTGATGGACTTGGGGAGGTGATTGTAATTGGAAAATCCAAGGTTTTCCTGAAAACCTTACCAGTGCTGGTTGACAATGTGGAAAAGTAAGCTGACATTACCCTTAGTTTCAGGCTAGAATATGGAGAGACACTGCATGTATAGTAGTACCTTGCCACGAGATCTTGCTTGGGATTGCTTCCCATGCCAGGGACAAAATGCTACACTTTAAAGTGAAATCACTATTTGCAAGGTTTTTTTTCAGTTGCTTGCTAGTAGGCTGTCGGTTAAGTTCCTATGAAGTACATGTAGGCTCTCATTTGCAAATTGTCCGGTAATCAGTCAGTCCATCCGAATCCTTTCGTCGACAAAATAGGGAGAACCGTTGACATTAGTACCTTGATTTTTTGCGTGAAGGTGCATTAGGGGACTGTTACCAGCAAGTTCTGAGCTGACCTACGTTTGGTGAAAATTTGTGATTTTTGAGGAAAATCGCTGGTGATTATGACTTGGGCTGTGCCCATCTTAATATAGGCAGGATTTCCATTTGGGAGGCCCCAAGAGTTCAGTGCGCGTCGGAGTCCTAATGTCTACCCAACATATAACCATCTGGGCCATCTGTTCACGGTGAGACTGACCCTGGGATCATGTGTATCCATTTTCAATCTACTTTCGGCAACTATATGAGGGAATTCCCCGAAATCAAAACCACGTGATGTCATCAGCCAATCAGCTAAACTCTACCAACGTAACCCCAACATAACCCACCATTTTCGAGTCCTACATGTGCTATCCTACTTGTTCAAAATTACACATCTACAGCACCTCTTGGATGATGCGGAAGTTATTCATATCTGTATCTTTTGTAAGCTCAGACAATATATGTTAGGAGTAGTATGAAGAGCCCGTAAGGGGTCACGTCCAATTAATCGAGGCACTTTCTCGATGCCTTCGAGATGGATCGAGAAATTTCTCGGCTGAAACCGGGAGCACAGAACGGGGACCCCAGGCGGCGTCTCCCGGATTGCTCCCGGTCCTATCTCGATCGAAAGGTCCCGGTTTTCGAGATGGATACGAATTGATCGGTAATCTCGAAGGGGGTCCCGGTTTGTATATGTCCGCGTTTTGTTGCACTTAAATTGGTCGCTGCTTAGCTTCTCAGGCGATCAGATTGTTATGATATTGAATGTTTAATCGATATATCCATTATCTGATATTTTCTGAACCCATTTGAAAGAAAATGTTTCCTTTATATAAATTAAGAATATAAAATTGAATGATTTTCTCACCCATTGATTGTATATCTGACTAATTAATATCCGACGCGGAATATATGACACATCAACTGGATATAAACTGATAGGGAAACCTGCGATGATTATTGTTCCATAATATTGTTTTAAAACCAAACATGGATCGTTTCAACTGAAAAATAAAGTGTGACCGGTGTTTTAACCTCGGTGTGTAAGTCGTTTATAATTTTGCATTATTCATTGCAGATTCCATTTTACTGAGAATTACTGTATTAAGATATAGTTCGAGAGAGGAGATTATACAGTGATATCAACAAAGTTTATTTCTGATATAATCTTGTCTGATGGAGGTTAATAATGGCATTAATGACAATCGGAACTAGGGGTTTTGATAATTCACACCACAGTCGGTCTTTAGAAACCGTCGGCTTGAAACAACAGCGAATAGAGAGAGGGGATAATTACTTTGAAAGAAAAAACTAGGGAAAAACCCTTGGCGTTGATTGATAAGATATTTAAGTTCTATTTATTTATTGCTAGTTTCATTATTTAATTAATTTGCAAGACACATGAAAGTAATTAGCGCTCAATTCAGAGTGCAGTCAGGCTTTAAATCAACGTTCATGTTCATTTTACTACAACAATACCACGTGTTGTCAGTGTACAAAGCTTATGTGGAATGCTCAAACAAATCGATCGCGTGTTTGTTTATATTATCCGGTGTCCAATGCATTACCAGCCGCTCCTGTGGTTTTAAAGCTGCTGTATTTCTGAAAACCGGGGAAATCATTGAAGGAACAAGGTACAATAATTATAAAAGTCACGATCTTATCAAATAAGTAATATCAACAAAAATCTCCCGTTCTGATATACTTTCAGAAAAAAAATCATATTGAACTTTATTCCAGACTTGTACAATTTATTTCAATTCGCAGTTCCTGGACATATAAAGTGATTCAAAAACAGGTTCGAAATAATTTACACTGAATAATAATAAGCCAAATTATGTAATTATGTAATTCAATTGGTGATGTTTTTTTCCTTTCCATACATAAAAATTGCGCTGTCAGAGCAAGTATGCGACTATAGATCTCTAGACGGAATAACAAAATAATGTGAAAAGAATCATGTTCGTTGTACCTCATTATCCATGCCTTAATGCATATGTACTCGTCGAGATTAGACTCGCTGCCACAGAGAAGTGCATATAGAGCGAGCGTACGCCTTCCGAATGGTTCAAACCTTCATTTGAAGGCATCTCGATTCCATTCTCGAATTTCGCGGTGGATCGAGATGGACTTTTAGAGATAAACCGGGACACTTCGAGACGAGATATTTATCGGTTTTACTCGTTTATCGAGAAACCGTCTCGATCGATTGGACGTGACCCCTAATTTATCAGATTTCTCGAGTCTGTTCTTCGCCGGATGAAGACCGAACACTATATGGTAAAGTATCGGATATCGCTCGCAATAATGGCGACACACGATTGGCAAGCCTGGCGAGTGTATGCGATTTTTCAGATAAATTTGAACAGGTTGATGAGAAGTTGGTTTTATTAGTCGACGAAACTGAGACTAAAGCAGAACAATTGAAACTTAGAGATGACGAAGATGAAATGATCAATTTCATTGGTCAAATAGTAGAGTGTATTGCAGAGTTATCAGTAGTATACAAAGGGTCAATTGAACAACATTGACCTCAGAAATTTGCATATGACCTTTGTGACGTCACGCGTCAGCCAATCAGAAGCGAGTATTGTGGTCACGTGGGGTGTGTGGGTGGTGATCAGGATGTATTCATCCGCGGCATGTGGTTGGTGGTGGGTGGTGGGTGCAAGATGGCGGCATGTGGATGGTGGTGGGTGGTGGGTGCAAGATGGCGGCATGTGGATGGTGGTGGGTGGTGGGTGCAAGATGGCGGCATGTGGATGGTGGTGGGTGGTGGGTGCAAGATGGCGGCATGTGGATGGTGGTGGGTGGTGGTGCAAGATGGCGGCATGTGGATGGTGGTGGGTGGGGTGCAAGATGGCGGCATGTGGATGGTGGTGGGTGGTGGGTGCAAGATGGCGGCATGTGGATGGTGGTGGTGGTGGGTGCAAGATGGCGGCATGTGGATGGTGATCAGTGTATTCATCCGGTGTGTGGTGGTGCAAGATGGCGGCATGTGGAAGATGGCGGCATGTGGATGGTGGTGGGTGGTGGGTGCAAGATGGCGGCATGTGGATGGTGGTGGGTGGTGGGTGCAAGATGGCGGCATGTGGATGGTGGTGGGTGGTGGGTGCAAGATGGCGGCATGTGGATGGTGGTGGGTGGTGGGTGTAAGATGGCGGCTTGTAGAAAAACGTATAAAAGGAGTCGATTTTTAGGGAAAGGGTGTATTCATTGCACTACCTTGCGTAGCACTCTGACTTACCTGACCTGACCAGCCTGCCTGCCTGCCTGCCTGCTTGCTTCACATTTAGCCAGTCATCCAGCCTGCTTGCCTATCCGCTTGTATGAGACGAAAGCATGACACGTGGAGAAGATTTTCCCTGGGACCCATCAGCACCTCCGGTTGAAGTCTTGCCTGAAGATGAGCGTGTCAGGGACATTTATCAACGTCACTGGGCTACCATACGCCATTGTTTTCACCGTGACCGTCGTCTATTGGACTTGTATAACTTTCGGCTGCAGGACCTCACGTATCTGTCTACCTATGCCGAGAACATTTTCACAGATCAGGTGACAGCGTTCAAGTTGAATATGACATTCGGGTACATTTTACGGCACAAGGCGACGGATCAGGTGCGGTATTATTATCCCAGCAATAATACCTATGTGTTTGATCAGCCGTTCACGGTGACGGATGCGATTTCTCTGGAGCCACTCATCGACCAATTGACTACGTTGGATCCATTGGAATGGGCCCGGTTGCAACGCCCCAATACCCAATGGCTTGTGGAAATGGTGACCAACGTCACATTTTTCGTCACGAAAATGAGAGATCATCCTATCGGTGCTCCTGTATTACTACCCCCGTGGTTGCTTCATCGACACGGACTGTATGCATTAACGCGTGGGGTACATGGGCCCTACAAAGACCGGAAATGTCTGTTTCGGTGTTTGGCCGTGCATGTGGATGAGTGTAACCCCCAGGCTTGTGACAGAGTGGCCAATGACTATTGGGAATAGTATTTACACCAGCAAGACTTGGATAAGCGGCACTTCCGTGGAGTGCCGTTCAAGAATTTGGATGACGTGGAAACACTTTTCAACATCAATATCTTTGTATACCGATTACGATGCGAGGAGGAGGATACATTTGTGGCTGAATTGGTTCGTCGTTCAACAGAACGGTATGCTGCTACAATGAAAGTCCATGTGTTCGACGACAATGGCGTGAGTCATTTTTCGCTCATCTATAATATGAGCCAGTACGCTCAGTCTTTCAGTTGTGCCCAATGCCATCGCGTGTTTAAAAAGTCTTACCACTTACATCGCCACGAGAAAATCTGTGACAACAGTGTCAAGCGAGTATATCCGGGTGGAGTGTATCATAATACGCCTACTATTTTCCAGGAACTGGCCGATGAGGGTGTGATGATACCGGAGGCGGATCGTTATTTTCCCTACCGGGCGTGTTACGATTTTGAGGCCCTGTTGGAGCCCATGGACATGTTTTCAGCGAAAACGCAGTGGACGCAGCGCCATATTCCTCTGAGTGTCAGTATTTCCAGCAACGTACCTGGCTATGACGCTGCTCTGGTGTGTTTCGTGTCCACGGGGGAATCCCATGAGTTGATCACCCGCATGATGGAGTATTTAGAGCAAGTCAGTGCGGCTAGTACAGAACTATTGGTGGCCAAGTTCCAGGACGTACTGGACCAGCTGGACGATCGGATTCCTATACCGGGTGTAGCGTTTAGTGACGACGATGAAGAGTCCGAGTCCGAGCCCGAGCCCGAGCCCCTGCAGTCGCAGCCTCTGCAGTCGCAGGATGTGCCTTTACCGAAACCGTATGCGGAGAAATTGAAAGTGCGCTTCCTACAATATCTAGGTCAGTTACCGGTGCTAGGTTTCAATTCGGGACGTTATGATTTGAACATGGTGAAAGAATTTCTTTACCCCTACTTGGCCCAGTCGAATACCCTCAAGTCCGTGATCAAGAAGATCAATAATCATATGGCCCTCACTACCACATCACTGCATTTCCTGGATGTACGGAACTATTTAGCTCCTAATTGTAGCTATGATCAGTGGGTCAAGGCCTATAACTGTGCACAAACCAAAGGGAGGTTCCCTTACACGTATATATCATCGCTCGACCGTTTGCAGGAAACACAGTTGCCACCCCGGCACGCCTTCTTTGATGATTTGAAGCAAGTGGAATGTCCGGAAGACACGTACCGGGAACTACAGCAGGTATGGAACGATGAACATATGCAGACCTTGCGAGATTTCCTGATATGGTATAATAACCTAGATGTGGTTCCTTTCCTGGAAGCGGCCGAGAAAATGGTGCAACTCTTTCGTCGCCAAATGCACGTCGACATCTTCAAGGAGTGCTTGAGTTTACCGGGTCTGGCGCTTCGCCATCTTTTTCAAGAGTGTGCTACGTACTTCTCGCTGATACAGCAAAAAGATGCAGACATGCATGATTGTCTAAAGCAGAACATTGTGGGCGGCCCGAGTCTTATTTTTCACCGTTATCACGAGAAGGACGTCACTACTCTCCCCAGTGGAAAACCCTGTGCTAAGATCATCGGTTTCGATGCGAATGCCTTGTACCTGTGGTCGTTGGCCCAACCTATGCCCAGTGGCCTTTATACACGTTGGTTGGCGGAAGATCGGCATTTTACACCGCAACGCACACCCTACAAGCATCTGGCTGATCAGTGGTTGGATTGGGAAGCCTATCGACGGGCGATTTATATACGACACCAGACCAACGCCACAGGGAAGCGCATAGGAGATCGTCGACTTCCCGTCGATGGGTTTGCCCTGGTGGGTAGCACACCCACCGTATTCCAATTTTACGGTTGCTATTGGCACGGCCACGAATGCCATTTCAGCGCTGGACGCTTCAACGAGCGACGTAGAAAAACACCGCAAGAATTACGGGAAGAAGTGGTGGCGAACGGTGATTATGTTAAAGAGAGAGGATTCCATCTCATTGAAATGTGGGAGTGTGAATTTCACACGATGTGCCAGGCCCGGCCCCATTTACGACGTTTCCTAAAAGAGCGCGAGTACCCCTTGAGTCGTCGGCGACTTCTGAGTCTGCCACAGATGTTGGACGCCATTCGTTCGGGGGACCTCTACGGCTTTGTCGAATGTGATTTGCATGTTCCCGACACTCTCAATCCTCTCTTCGCCCAGTGCCCTCCCATCTTTAAGAACACGCTGGTGGGTCGGGGGGATATTGGGGACACCATGAGGACCTATGCGGAGCAACACGAGTGTTTGCCTCAACCTCGACGCATGTTGATTGGTAGTATGTGGGCCGAGAAAATCTTGCTGGGCACCCCCTTACTGCAGTGGTACATGAACCACGGTTTGGAAATTACTCAAATATACCAAGTGATACAGTACGTACCCGACGCTTGTTTTGCGGAGAATGCCGACATCGTGACGTCGGCCCGTCGCCAAGGTGATGAATACCCGAGTGAGGCCATCATCGGTGAATGTTGGAAGTTGACTGGCAATGGTTATTACGGAAAAACAGTTACGAACCAGGATAAGCACGTCAACGTGAACATTTGTACTACTGCCCAAGCCCGCAAAAAAGTCAATTCTCCTCTGTTTCGATCCGTGGAGGTCATCAATGACGACACCTATGAAGTCACTTCAGCCAAGAAGACTATCCGTTACAACCTACCCCTGCAGATTGGATGTATGGTATATCAGGTGGCCAAGCTGAGGATGCTGCAGTTTCTCTATGATTTTATGGGTGTGTATTTTAATCCATCAGACTGGCAACTCATGGAGATGGATACCGACTCGGCCTACATGGCCGTCTCTAATGCGGATTGGGAGTCCCTGGTGAAACCGGAGTTACGGGCCCAGTATGAAGCGGAACGGGACCAGTGGCTACCTCGACGTGACCATCATTACCAGTACGATAAGCGTACGCCGGGCCTGTTCAAGCTGGAGTGGAGTGGGGATGCTATGATTGGTCTCTCCTCCAAGACGTATTACTGTTACGGAGGAGACGGAGAGGAAAATAAGTTTAGCTGCAAAGGGGTGAGCCGGCGCGATCCCAACATCGACAAAGCCTTGTACTTGAACGTGCTGCAAAGCCAGGCCAGTGCGAGTGGCACTAACCGAGGATTTCGGGTGGTGGATCACCAGATGCGGACGTACATTCAGCAACGAGACGCCTTTACTTTCTTTTACCCGAAACGAAAAGTGTTCGCCGACGGTGTGAGCACCACTTACTTGGACTTGTGAACAATGTCGAACTATAACTGTTGATACACAAATGTAAAAGTCAGGATGGCCGAGTGGTCTAAGGCGCCGGTATTAAGTGCTGGTCGGCGAATGCTGTCGTAGGTTCGAATCCTACTCCTGACAGAATTTTTGTACCTTAACCCTACTATTTGTACCCTGTATTCTATTTGTACCTATTCAGTAACCCATTCTTGTTGACTTAAATAAAAAAAAAGTCAAAACCCATCATTTTTTGTGTTTTTTCATCTTTTATTCAACATCAATGAACGTCAGAACAACAACGTCATAACAATAACGTGATAATAAACAAGTGGCCTGCGCGCGCAGTGCATTTTTAAGTTAACCAGAGAAATGGAGCATGCACATTTAAACGAGAGGCCGTCCAGTCATAGACGAGAACATCACGGTCTTCGGCTTGACAATAATCATCAAACATGTGTACGATAGTGGGCATAGAATGTCCTCTACTCCGGTGAGTGAGATAAAACACACAGTACTGTCCGCACACACTACTCAAGGGTCCTTGTAATCTTTGAGTATTCCAACGCCACATTGTAGTAGAGACGTCCATGAATTTCACCAAATCGGCATGTAGGGGTGCAAATCCGTAGGAATCAAAGTATTCGCCTTGGCCTAGGGTGTCCACGTACACAGCTACCCAATGTTCACCGGGTCGACTCCTCGTGTCTGTATTCAGGATGTAGGCTGCTGGAGTGGAAGAGTGGGTGGGAAACACATTGCGTGGAAACACACCTCGAAAGGGGATCTTCGGATCTCGCTGGAGTATGCCCATCAGCTGCTCTGTATCCATGATGATGACTCTTAGCTGGCGTAGTCACACAGCACGTTTCTTTGCTGATCCACGCTGATGACGTTATCAAACTCGGCGTAGCAAATCACGTTAATGGTGTGGGCTAGAGGGGTGGCGAAACGCAGTTCCAACCGTAGGTTTCCTTTCTTCAGCAAAGCCAGTTGATGATCGTGTTCCAAGGTGGGGGTGAGGTCGAAGGCGAACAATGTGTACCCACGGCTAAAGTCGTCTCGAGTGATGGTATTGCCTTCGTCATGGTTGTTTTGTCCTGTGGCTGTAAACAGGTTCAGGTAGGTCCGCGCATAGTTTTTGTTAGCAAAGTCCGGTT
>JAVTVY010031813.1:0-12041 GCA_036873755.1 Hanleya hanleyi
CGCCTTATCGCCATCCGAGGGAAAGTCACCGAACTTAGATCTGACCGCGGCACTAACTTCGTAGGTGCTACAGACGACCTAGAGATAGATGCCATCCATGTCGAGGATGGTCCCGTCAAAGAGTTCCTCTATAACAAAGGAGTGACCTGGACTTTCAACCCTCCCCACTCTTCCCATATAGGAGGAGTGTGGGAGCGCATGATCGGAGTAACCCGTCGTATCCTTGATTCTATGATGACCGGTGTTGTACCAAACAACCTCACCCATGAAGTACTCACAACCTTTATGGCAGAAGCGTCTGCTATCATCAACGCACGCCCCATAGTACCCGTCTCCAGTGACCCGGATTGTCCTCAAATCTTGTCTCCGTCCACATTACTCACCTTGAAGACTGATCATGTCACAGAGCCATCATCTGAATGGAACATTAAGGACCTTTACAAAGCTCAATGGAGACGCGTGCAAGCTCTAGCAGACACTTTCTGGAACAGATGGCGACACGAATATCTTCATACTCTTCAGACCAGACGTAAGTGGCACGACGACAGACCAAACATCAAGAAAGGTGATGTGATCCTTTTAAAGGAGAAATCTGCTCATCGAAATGAATGGCCCATCGGAATAGTCGTCGACCCTATTCCAGGTGATGACAACAAAGTGAGGAAGGCCACAGTGCGTGTTATCAAAGATGGTAAACCTACTATGTACCTCCGTCCGATCACCGAACTTGTCTTGTTGCTCTCGGACTAGTATGGACTGTGACTGTGCCATGACTTAGCAAACTGTCGAACTCCTCTTTCATGCAAGTCAGAGGCTTGTGTGACCCACTCTATTGTGTTAAGTTAAATTTGTGATATCTTTGGAGACATCAGACGGGGAGTGTGCTGTTTCCTCAAAAACAGTTTTTGTTTCGCTTCAGATCGTGTAGTTGACACGTTATTGTGTTGTGTAACTCTTTTGTGTTTGGAGGTAATAATCAGTCTGCTCCAGTAAAATGTGATGGAAAGGGCCGCTCGACACTCGTCTCTCCCCTTTCAACACTTTCGCTCCATTACAATACCCTCAGCCAACCACGGTGTAAGTAGAAACGTTTTTGTTTGTCGGACATGATTTATTATGAGCCTGCTGATCAGGACATTCAGCTTATCTGTGTTTTCAAGTGAACTTTGTGACAGTGACGACCAGTTTCACGTATCGTTGATATGTAACATGTGCGTTTTCGCGGGAAAGTTGTTCCCTTCATTCAGAGACCTGGTTCAGTGCTTATGCAGATTTGTTCTATCTGGACTGTTTATTAATGCAGTTATTGAAGCGCGTATTGTAGTGTGAACGTATTTTTAGTTCTATTTCGACATAATTTCATATCGCACTACATTTTCACAATCTGCTCATTCTGCTCATTGTTGTGAACCTTGTTGAATTATCTCTGCCAGTGTAATACTGCGTAGGAAAATGAGCATATTCTAGTCTCCTGCAATGTTCTGTTAATTTTTAGAAAAGTAGTCCGTCATTCGTGGCAGGGTTTGTTATGCAAACAGTTACATTTCTCTTCTCGTCTCCATTCAGTTTCCAAGCCGCTTATACATGCCTTGTGCATATACAGTAAATTTTACCATCATAATGTGAAACAATATCGGTTTTAGTAATGTGCGAAGCATATTCTGAACTTTGTTGCGATAATTGTGTGACAGTATTTTATTTTCTTGTCATTGCAGTGTTTTACCTCGCTCGCTCTCTCTTAGCCATACTGTAGACCATCTTGATCTTCCAAGATTAAATTCTACATGTACAAACAAGACGTCCAGGCGTTTGTTCAGCAGAGGTTATCTAAACTGTTAACATCTTCATCAGCATATGAGATAAGACAGTACAACGCCCAACCGTAAATTACACCTAAATCGAAAGTTACAGGCTGTACCTGGAGACGTGCTTCCTCGAGCTCTCTCTTTCTGGTCTCTTTTCGATTGGAATGTCAGCTCGAGTTTAAATAGGGTGTGCACTCTCCACACCCAAAAAGTCCTCACAGGAGGCTTCCTCACGAACGGAGACGTTTCGACCGAACCGAAGATCGTCTTCCACAGCGAAATTACAGTTCATAGTTCATAAATGAGCATGCCATCCCAATCCATAATTTGTAGAGAAAATTCCACGTAAAGGGCAACTCCTATCTCGTTCTGGTAAGCGAGAAATACGGGGGAATGCATTTCTGATATCTGCCTTGCTCGACGCTGACGACATGGGTCGAGGTCGTTCTTCCACATTCCAACGTAGCACACGGCTCCTGATTCAAACTGTTCTCTACGCAAACGGTTAACCGTTACAGTAATATACGTGTGTAGACAAATGATTCGTGCAGAAGCTTCAGGGTAAATCCTATGATGTGCAATACAATTATTTGTTAGCAAAATTGAAGGAAATGTTGTCCTTCGTTTAAGATGACACGAAATTCAAAAATCAGGGATTCAGTACTGCGGGGATTTCCCTGCCAGTTATTTCACATTATACTTCTGAAATAAAATATGGTTCATGCAAAAGCTTTAGGGTAAATCATATGATGTGGAATAGAATGATTTCATATAGCAAAATTGAAGGCCCATTTTGACTGGAACGAACAAGAAGAAGAGAAACTCAGTGGTGCCACCTTCAGGCAGATGTTGCTGAAATGCAATACGGACTGGCGTCCTGTTGCAAGGAATGCATATTCCGAATTTCGGAATAATCCAACACAGCATTAGGAAGTTATCGCTTCGAACAGATGTACACGGGAAAAAAATCTATTTTGACCCAGTGGCGCCACCTTCAGGCCGATGTTGCTGAAATGCAATACGGACTGGCCTCTTGTTGCAAGGAATGCGAATGCTGAATTTCGGAAGAATCCAACAAAGCGTTGGGAAGTTATCGCTTCGAACAGACATGCACGGACGTACACGAACATCCACGGACTCAAAAGAAGCAAGAACCAGTGGCGCTACCTTCAGGCAGATGTTGCTGAAATGTAATACGGACTGGCGTCTTGTCACAAGGAATGCGTATTCTAATTTCGGAAGAATCCAACAAAACTTTAGGAAGTTATCGCTTCGAACAGACATGCACGGACGTACACGGACATCCACGGTGACGGATGCAAAGAAGCAAGAACTAGTGGCGCCACCTTCAGGCAGATGTTGCTGAAATGCAATACGGACTGGCCTCTTGTCGCAAGGAATGCGAATGCTGAATTTCGGAAGAATCCAACAAAGCGTTAGGAAATTATCGCTTCGAACAGACATGCACGGACGTACACGAACATCCACGGACACAAAGAAGTAAGAACCAGTGGCGCCACCTTCAGGCAGATGTTGCCGAGATGTAATACAGACTGGCATCTTGTCGCAAGGTATGCATATGCCGAATTTCGGAAGAATCCAACAAAGCGTTAGAACGTTATCACTTCGAACAGACGTACACGGACATTCACGGATACGAAGAAGCAAGAACTAGTGGCGCCACCTTCAAGCAGATGTTGCTGAAATGCAATACGGACTGGTGTCTTGTCGCAAGGAATGCGTATGCCGAATTTCGGAAGAATCCAACTAAGCGTTAGAAAGTTATCGCTTCGAACAGACATGCACGGACGTACACGGACATCCACATACGCAAAGAAGCAAGAACTAGCAGCGCCGCCTTCAGGCAGATGTTGCTGAAATGCAATACGGACTGGCGTCTTGCCGCAAGGAATGCATATTCCGAATTTCGGAAGAATCCAACAAAGCGTTAGGAAGTTATCGCTTCGAACAGACATGGACGGACGTACACGGACATCCACGGACACAAAGAAGCAAGAACCATTTTAAAGTCCCTGGCCGCGTTGCGGCGGGGGACAAAAAGGATCGATTGTCTCCGAAATACCTTCGGTCATCGTTGAATGACTGGTTTGTTGTACCAGTAAGTCTGAAGGCATCTTAGCTGTCTGCATCAGTGAGGGGTGCCTTTATATTGCCTGTTCTGTAGGCACCAATCAAGCTTTACCTGGGACTGTCTTAAACAGCCTATATACCAGCACATGCGCGTTGTTTAACCAGGAAAAACGATAGAATAATGTTATTGTTTGAGTGGAGTTGCACAGACCACAAATGAAAATGTGCTTGCGACTGTCTTAGAAATCCTTACATAACAGCGCATGCGCGTTGTTTAACCAGGAAGAACGATAGAATAATCCCTGTTGTTGTCAGAGGAGTTGCACAGACCAGCAAATAAGGGGTAGGACTGTCTTAAACCTCCTTAATCACCAGTCCTTGCAAGATTGAAAATATGTAGCATTTGTGCTAATCATACAATATATTTTCTTTAGGGAGAGGCAGTCGGACATTTTGGAGCTGCGATTTAAAAGAAATATTCAATATTTATCATGGCTGCAATTTAGAAGAAATATTCAATATTTAGCATTCGTGCTAATTATACAATATATTTTCTTTCGGCAGAGGCAGTCCGACAATTTGCGTTTGCGAGTTATCATGAATATTAAATATTTCTTCTGGCTGCAATTTAGAAAAAATATTCAATATTTAGCATTTGTGCTAACTATACAATATATTTCCTTTAGGAATAGGCAAGTCAAAGTGCTAACTAGCAGTAATCCTAGAAATTATCTGCAAAGTAGCACACCCCTTTCTAAATATCACTGACTTTAGAAATTATTTGCGAAGTAGCAGATCTGCTAAATAGAATGCGAGACAATAATAACCATTACTGCACCTTAATAATGCACGAAGTGTTGTAATTCCAAAAACGTCACCGAAATCAGCGATTATGTAAGTCACTGTGGAAGTTTGCACGCTTCGGTGAATAATAGTTGAGTTTTTTGAGTCCGAATCATGTCGCTAACAGGAATATGTTTTCGTGTCCATAAACTTTTGACATTATTTTCTTCGAATTGTGAATCATAATAGAACTTTAAGATATCTCCATTGACAATTAAAATTATAGATTATATATACGTATACATGTAATTTGACAGGAATACTAGCGCACATGTAGCCAAGTTTACATGGCTTACTTGGATCGATTTGTCCACGATGTAGAGGGCGGCTCTACAAATCTGCTCGTGGAAACTGTGAATGGGCAAGGCCCACGGCGAAGCCTTCCAGTCCCACAATATATGGTGTTCTATTTGTGCCAAGTTTCCGTCGCCTTTTCAAACGCGACGTCGTGTTTCGAAAGGCAATGTCTTGTTTGGCAATGTTAAAAGATAGGAAAGAAACGCGACGTCGCGTTTTAAAACGCGACGTCGTGTTTTTTAAAAGGCGACGTCGCGTTTTCAAAAGGCGACGTCGCGTTTCAAAACGCGTCGCCTTTTGAAACGCGACGTCGCCTTTCGAAACGCGACGTCGCCTTTGGAAACGCGACGTCGCCTTTCGAAACGCAACGTCGCCTTTCGAAACGCGACGTCGCCTTTTGAAACGCGACGTCGTGTTTTGATAGTAGAACTGCGCATGTCTAGGGATCATTTATTTTCAAGAAATTGTGTAGGTGCCATATTGTACTTTTCAGAAAAGGCTGGTAAGTTGCGGTGATTAGATGTGATCGATGGTCTTGTTGTGACTATAGATACAATGCTTTAGTTAGACATGTACTTAACGCAGTCCGAGCAAAGAACGAAAGGCCTAGACCAAACAAGTGAGAAATGACTACATTGTAGTCAAAACCTGCGGCAGTGGCAATAATACAGTGAAAGACATATCAGCGGAGGTAGTGGTAATTGTAGAAAAAAAGCGCCATCTGCAAGTGTTTTCATGCCAAGGGAAGTAATTTTCAACTTCTAACCCACAATTGCAGGAATTGACTAATAGATTTGACACAATATATATATATTCGCTTTCCTCGTTCAAAATCCGACGATGTTGACTGGTCCGTGCCGTCTATACTGAATTGACAGACGAAGTCACAATAATCGCTTTGGCAATGTCTTGGTACAAGTATCGTGAATTCCAAGTTTCAAAACATTCCGTTCAGCCGTTGATTTTTGCAAATCAAAAAGGCTTTCAAATATTTGGAAATCCAAACAAATTTCAAGGATTTAGTCATAGCGCGAACATCTACGCTCTTCAGTCTCCCTTCTCGCTTACTTTGCCGAGCAAAATGGAAAATTTATATTTCCGTCAAAGTTAATTTTCAATGAATTTATTATCAGGTCTACCACTTTGATCTGTGAAACTATGGAATGGGGTTGAAGGCTTTATCGAACTGTTCAAGAGGCATAATGACATTTTTCACGATTCAAATTGAGGCCTGTGACAGTCTTGATATTCGATTAGAATAATAAATTAAGTTTCTGCATTTATGTGCGTTATCATCTGCAAACTAAATACGGTACCTTGACACTCTTTTCCATGCAGCAAGCCAATATCAATACATGGTTTGCTCCTTCTATACAAATGATTACCTATTTCATCCTTAGGAGATATCACCTCATCCGACATGTTTGGTCAAGCCTTTTCGAAGGTTGATAATTTTATTAATTTTTTTTTTAAGTCAAATTCTGCAAATAAGAAACATTTCTTGTCAGTATCTATGGATATCGCCCTATAATCAATTCGCGAATATGTTTGTCATTAAGTCATTCGGGAGGTGATTTAAGTGCGAAATTTCAGGGTTAGTTCACTAAACAAGGTCTGTGTGTATAAGAGAATCATGTCGAATTCTCGTTATTATCTTTTGGTACATCAAATTATTGCATTCGCGAAAATGACTTCCAAGTCAATATGAAAGGTATCAAAATAAATTTAAAAAACTCAAGGAAATCAAGGTCCTAGCTTTTGACAACGAGATCAAATAGATCGCTTTTATGGTCAGTATCTGCTAATATATGACGTAATTTCATTCGTAAAACTGATTGACAAAGTAACGTAAATTGTGAAGTGTAGAACCAGTAAGTTCTAGCAGAAATGGCTCTGACTTGAGAGAATGATGTCAAATGCAACATGTTTCTGCCCGTTGTCTGCTGATACACATAAGTATTGATTTTACGGAAGTGATTAATGCAATTCTAAAGGGATTATGGGTGCGGAAGAGGACGAGAACATCAATACCAGCGAAGCAAGGCCCTGGCTTGCGAGAATGAGGATAGAGGGACTGTGTTCCGAAAGAGGATCATTCGAAATAGCTATGTGCCAAATTTCATGCTTGTAACCGAAAGTACACAATATAACTATGATGTACTGTTCGCGCATAGGGTTGTCGGACTCATTAAGTACTACATAGTCATTTATGTATTATAAAACCGTTTGCGCATAAAGTCAGTTTTGAGTATTATCAATGAGTCGGTATAGCTAAGACATTGACAACGAGGTCAAATAGATCGCTTTTATGGTCAGTATCTGCTAATATATGACGTAATTTCATTCGTAAAACTGATTGACAAAGTAACGTAAATTGTGAAGTGTAGAACCAGTAAGTTCTAGCAGAAATGGGCTCTGACTTGAGAGAATGATGTCAAATGCAACATGTTTCTGCCCGTTGTCTGCTGATACACATAAGTATTGATTTTACGGAAGTGATTAATGCAATTCTAAAGGGATTATGAGTGCGGAAGAGGACGAGAACATCAATACCAGCGAAGCAAGGCCCTGGGTTGCGAGAATGAGGATAGAGGGACTGGTTCCGAAAGAGGATCATTCGAAATAGCTATGTGCCAAATTTCATGCTTGTAACCGAAAGTACACAATATAACTATGATGTACTGTTCGCGCATAGGGTTGTCGGACTCATTAAATAGTACATAGTCATTTATGTATTATAAAACCGTTTGCGCATAAAGTCAGTTTTGAGTATTATCAATGAGTCGGTATAGCTAAGACAGTAAGTGCAAGTCCAGGGATTGGAGGGTCATTGTTTCGATTCCCACAGAGGGTTAAGTTATTCTTCCTTTCAAAACATATTTCCATATATGCGAATTGCTTGGGGGTAAAGTTAAACATCTTTATTCGGTGAAAGTTGCTGAGTTGTTCCGCTTACTTCTGAAACGTAATTGTTGCGTTTGTTTTTATGATGCATGATCTATAATTTGATACCAAGTATTATTCAATGTTAATCATAATGATAATGCGTTACTTGTTATGCTTCCTCGCCAATTTGTGTTTTATTTAGATTGGGTAGATAAAATGATTACTAGAAGTAGTGAACTTATTTTTCTACTTTCTAAGACAGTCGCCTGGGACTGTATGCAAATTAGCTGAACCACCGACAAGGTTGCGGCTCATCTTCTTTGGTATATAAGAAATCCAAGGATCTTAAATTGTGTATACATCTGCATACTGTTCAATGAAAATGGTAATATCTGAAGACAGTGACTGATGTGACGACCGACAGCTTTAAAGCGACTGACGCAAGAGAATTGAAGTCTGAACGGAAATCAACGAAGCAATAATTCATTCCACCGAATATAGTTGCAAATGAATTCAAACGCGCTTGAAGACAGTGTTGTCATGTGAGATCGGAGGTTGAAAAGAAAAGTGTGGCAGAGATCACACTCTCTTAGCGCATGCGCATTTCAAAAAGTCACAAGAACAAGAAGAAGAAGAACAACAACAACGCGAGCCTCCCGTAGACCTGCGTGCCGCAGGTAAAAATAGATGTGGGCATATACCCAAGTGCCAGCCAGGTTTTAACATACGGCGTCTCGATCCTAAGCACCAACATGCTGTGTGCCTATATTAACACACGTCAAACTGACAAAGCTCTCACCTTTAATGTCCCTTTCATGAATTTTTCAGTCATATCATGATGACCAAGTGACATTATCTTGACACTGGGTCAACCAGTCCTTGATCTATCCTCTTACTGCTGAGCACCAAGTGAAGAAGATATAAATAAGTCTTTGGGATGACTCAACCCGAGTTCGAAACTGGGAACTGTCGCTTGCGAAGTGAGTGCTCTACCACAAGGCCACCGGCAGTGATGCCAGAGAATATAGGCACACAACATGGCAAGAAGGAATGATTATGAGATGCAAGGTTAACACTTTGCAAGAATACACACGCAACAGTAGCTATGATTGCAACCTGTGGATCCCTTCATTTATTACTGGGGTGCCACAGAATTCTTTCCTTGCAATTTCTTCTCAATCCATCCCCTTGGAAACATTTTTCGCCATTCAAGTCAATGTACATGTACAGTCAACCTTGCGCAGAAAGAGCATTTTCTTACTACACTAATTGTGTCTCAACCTTAAAAGAAGAAAAACCTCTGGGCTCAAAGAAAAAGATTTTTGTAGACTTTAAAGTCTACAAAAATCTTTTACTTTGAGCCCAGAGGTTTTTCAGTTTTCTTGGCTCCAAGAAGGATATGTTTCAGAAAAAAAATCAAATGCCAGTTGAAACTCAGATGGAACATGTTGAAGTGCAAAGAATATCTGGTTCCATCTGGTCAAAACCGAAACACTGTGCAAACAATATTTCCCCACACAAGTGTATCATTCCATTTTTTTCAAAGGGAAGATGATTTTATCATGTCTGGTTGCAGAGACAGTTCAATACTGTGTGCCAGCACTTTACCAAGTCCTTCTCCCAGAGAGTATGGATATATGTTTGACTGGTCAATCTACATGTACATATATCCGCAGCCCACAAGAGGCTGATAGAATTTGACTACATTGTCTGTCTGTGGCAGCGCTTTACATTTAGATGACAACAGACCATCAATGGCCCGAATCACCCCAACGAAGGCTTGCCACTGAAACTGTTCACTGTGTTTTCTTTTCCAAGTCTCACTCGTCCAGTCATCCGTCTTCCTGCCTTGATCTCTCACGAATCTCGTATAATGTGATCGCAAACAAGATTTACCAAGATATCGTCTCAGCTATGCGACATAAAGCTGGCGTTTTGTCATGTTTATTTATAGCAGATGATGAGATCCCGATCAGAGAAGCCATCCTACAATTTGAGCCACTTTGATTTCGCCTTTACAAATGAACGTCGAGCTAGGACATGATGGAACAGATCGGGGGGATATGTATGGGATGGAAATCAATTTGCTCCTGGTTTTATAGCCAATAACCCATGTGAAATGGGAGTCTGTGTGTAAGACGGCAGGTTAATGTTTCTCCAGTGAATAGAGGGAATTATATCACGGCGGGAAGTCTCAATAAATGCCAGCCATGACAACTTGCTTTTACATTGAGATGGAGGT
The DNA here is from genome assembly GCA_036873755.1 of Hanleya hanleyi. NCBI lineage: Eukaryota > Metazoa > Mollusca > Polyplacophora > Lepidopleurida > Hanleyidae > Hanleya > Hanleya hanleyi. The sequence goes on from JAVTVY010031813.1 coordinate 10,165, forward strand.
GCTTGGTCCGTGGGAGAAAAGCGATAAGATGATGCCAGGCTGGGCAGAGGAAATGTCATAGCGATTATTCTCTCATTCCAGCGCCATGTTCAGTGTATTGTACTAAACAATGACCATTAAACAAAGGCGTCAGACTTGAGTATCAATTACCTCACCTAGTCACATCTTCTGTTCAGTTCACTGACAACTTTCTCAATACCAGGTGATGGAACTTTCTCCAAGTACAGTGATTAAACGCCAATAAGCCATGCCAGAGTAATGTTGTAGAAATCATATCCTCTTTCGGGTTACACAGCAATGTTCCTTTCCCAATATCATTTTCATACAATGGATCGACTCCACGTGACCCGCCGTGTGGCTCTTGCCATAAATTTCTGTGTCTTTCTGCACAACACCGGTGGAGTTCAAACCTACAGCCAGAATGGCGATCAATGCACATCAAAGTTTTGTGCACATCAGCAATACATTTTTTGAGAGAACATACATTTCCCCAAAAATCATTCAATTTTGTTCAAAGGGAAGACAGATTTATCATGTCTGGTTGCAGAGATAGTTCAATACTGTGTGCCAGCACTTTACCAAGTCGTATGGATATATGTTTGACTGGTCAATCTAAATATATCCGCAGCCCACAAGAGGCTGATAGAATTTGACTACATTGTCCGTCTGTGACAGCGCTTTACATTTAGATGACAACAGACCATCAATGGCCCGAATCACCCCAACGAAGGCTTGCCACCGAAATGATGTAAACTGTTCACTGTGTTTTCTTTTTCAAGTCTCACTCGTCCAGTCATCCGTCTTCCTGCCTTGATCTCTCACGAATCTTGTATAATGTGATCGCAAACAAGATTTACCAAGATATCGTCTCAGCTATGCGACATGAAGCTGGCGTTTTGTCATGTTTATTTATAGCGGACTATGAGATCCAGATCAGAGAAGCCATCCTACAATTTGAGCCACTTTGATTTTGCCTTTACAAATGAACGTCGAGCTAGGACATGACGGAACAGCTCGGGGAGGGGGGGGGGGAGCGATGAGATGCCAGGCTGGGCAGAGGAAATGTCATAGCGATTATTCTTTCATTCCAGCACCATATACAGTGTATTGTACTAAATAATGACCATTAAACAAATAGCAGGTGTACATCTCCAGTGCTTCGGATTTAAGAAGCGCGAGAGCGAAAGCGCTCAACCGCGCGCCTGAATCCAAATTTAGAGGCTCTTTTTTTCGCGCTTCTTGAATTTATCGTATGGAATAATCTTTATTTACCTCTAATAACATTCCATGAAAACGCAAGACGTTTCGATCACGAAAATCCGGAAGTGTGCGAGCTCTTCTGGCAAAGGAGTTAAACTTGGTTGGGATTTAACCGAGGACCGAAACGTCCTCGCTTATAATTGGTTAAATTTCTACAGCTGACCAATCACAGCGGCGGATACAGCTGTGTGTGCATGTGTCGACGGACATATTGTTGTTGGCGCGCTCGTCTGATTTTGGGATTTGTTTGATCGATTGTCGCCGCGAATAAGCGAAATGGCTACAAAACTTCCACCAACAGTTTGACTAGAAACATTTAAAAGGCGGAACACTGGTGGTGTTCTATCGTATACGGCCGAAAACGGCATGGTAGCGTAACAGAAGTTTGGCGCAAACTGCGCAAAACATTGACAAAATCCTCAAAGATCGCAGAATCCGAGGAAAAGCACAGAAAGAAATAAAGGGATAACAATGAAACACACCACGGGTAACTGGTTTCGCTTACGTTTATTATCAACATTTCATACATGATTGTCAGATAATATTGATGTCGCATTTCATAATGTTAAGAAGTTCGAAAATAATACTAATACTTTTCTTGCAAGAAGAATCATAAA
>JAVTVY010031814.1:0-11921 GCA_036873755.1 Hanleya hanleyi
GATATACAGGCTGATATTTCGTCTCGAAGATAAATATTTTCACTCGCCCGGGCTCTTGAAAATATTTATCTTCTCGACGAAATATCAACGCAAGACACTGGTATAACTTATAATATATATATACACAGGATTTAATATTACATAGTCCCAGGGATAAGGGACTTTAAAAATTGTTTTAAAAACCCCGGTATAAGGGGTAGGAAAATTTATTTTGATAAGCGTGGTAAATGAGGGCGGCTGGGGATCGGGAAAGTGACAGGCTGGGATCTTGAAACACATATGCAAATGAGGGCTGGGCATCGGGAAAGTGACAGGCTGGGGATCTTGAAACACATATGCAAATGAGGGCTGGGCATCGGGAAAGTGACAGGCTGGGGATCTTGAAACACATATGCAAATGAGGGCTGGGCATCGGGAAAGTCACATGCTGGGGATCTTGAAAAGAACATATGCAAATGAGGGCTGGGGGAAAACCCATTACACACACACAAACAAACCACCATCTTGAACACGACCACCCCGCCCATACTAAAACAAGCCGCCATCTTGAATCCAACGAGTGACATGCTGGGGATCTTGAAAAGAACATATGCAAATGAGTATAAATAACGTGTACGTTCACACATTTATTAACAACTACACATCATGAGTTTTTTTCTACGCATCATGAGTTTACCACGAGCCTTGCTCACCCATCATCCTAGAGATGCAAGGAATAGGGGTACAGAAGAACATAGCGAGATAATTACCCGAAAAGAACAAGACAACAACAGAATGGAGGACATACAAGTAAATAACGAGGCCGACACCCGTGATGGAGAACAAGACAGCGGATGGTTAACTACTAGACCTGCAACAATAACCACCTCCACTGCAAACACTGAAAGTATAACCACTTCGGCTGAGATATCACGCCTCAACGAACAAATTATCGACATGAGGGGAGCGATGTTGGAAATGGAGACGACAATCACGGTACTGGAAGATGAGATATCATACCTCAACGAACAAATTATCGACATGATGGAAGCGAAGTTGGAAATGGAGACGACAATGACGGTACTGGAAGAAGAGATTGCCAGACAAAAGAAACTACGACATAGTGAATTGCCGATGCATTGACGCCGGAGAGGTGCTGTGAAGCAAATATACCGTACCTCTCGTGTGACACTATCCAAAGTCCCTTTTGAGGGCCAATCCATCTTTCCGAAAGAGAAAAACTTCTTTTCATATGCACACCAAACTAACACGAGCTCCCAGCATCTTTTTCCACCAAAAAAATTTTTTTTTTTTTTTTCAAAACAATAACAAAGAAAATCTGAAGTGACAAACCCGTCCTTCGGATGGAAAAGTGGTTTTAAATTTTATTTTCAGGTAGAGGGTCGAGTAAGGTATCATATTGAAGCTGACGTGAAATGCTTCACATTGATACCTCACTCGACCCGATTGGACCACTAGGGGCGGCTCTAACGCCAAACATCAATATCAACATCAATCAACATCAATCTTCAAAATACCTTTAGAGGTCCCCCTAGTGGACCAATCGGGTCGAGTCCGGTATCATTGTGAAGCATTTGACGTCAGCTTCAATTGGATACCTCACTCGATCCACTACCGCCAAAATAAAAAAAAATAAAAAATTCGTACACCACATGTTGATATCGATGTGCAAAATAACCTTTTTGGCGTTAGAGGCGTCCCTAGTGGTCCAATGGGGTCGAGTGAGGTATCAAATTGAAGGTGACGTGAAGGAGCATCTGATAGACTGGGTGTGGGCTTGAATTAGGGTAATTCTGCGCATGCGCGAAGATAATATGAAAAATATCAATCTTCAAAAATAGCCTGTTTGAGGTTAGAGGCGTCCCTAATGGTGCAATCGGGTCGAATGAGGTATCAAATTGAAGGTAACGTGAAGGCGCATCTGATAGACTAGTGTGGGTTGAACTATCAGCATTCTGCGCATGCGTAATCTTGAAAACACCTTTTTTTTTGGGGTTAGAGGCGCCCCTAGTGGTGCAATGGGGTCGAGTGAGGTATCAATCTGAAACATTTCACGTCAGCTTCAATTTGACACCTCACTCGACCCACTACCTGCAAAATAAAAATAATCCGGAAAATCTTCTCCACGTCTCATGCTTACTGGAAAAAAGTAAATGGATGGCTGTGCTGGCTGCGTGGCTGACTGGCTGGCTGGCTGGGAGACAGATCAGGTAAGACCGATTGCAATACACCCCTCTCACTAAAAATCAACTCCTTTTATACCCCATTCACCTCATTTGCATATTTTCAGCGGACAACAGACCGCCATCTTGAACACGACCACCCCCAACCCACAAAAACAAGCCGCCATCTTGAACACGACCACCCCAACCCACAAAAACAAGCCGCCATCTTGAACCTATGCAAATGAGGGCGGCTGGGGATCGAGAAAGTGACAGGTGGCTGGGGATGAATCCAAACCACCCTCCCATACTAAAACAAGCCGCCATCTTGAATCCAAACCACCCGCCCATACTAAAACAAGCCGCCATCTTGATCATATGCAAATGAGGGCTGGGGAAAACCCATAACACACACAAACAAGCCGCCATCTTGAATACGACCACCCCTAACCTACAAAAACAAGCCGCCATCTTGAAACGACCACCCCCACCCTACAAAAACAAGCCGCCATCTTGAACATATGCAAATGAGGGCTGGGGAAAACCCATAACACACACAAACAAGCCGCCATCTTGAAACCGACCACCCCTACCCTACAAAAACAAGCCGCCATCTTGAATCCGACCACCCCTAACCTAGAAAAACAAGCCGCCATCTTGAAAAACGACATATGCAAATGAGAGGGGATCGGGAAAAGCTCGGGGATCGGGAAACGGACACCGACCACCCGTTTGCATAGACTCACGCATGCGCATACACTCACGCATGCGCACACATACAATCACCAGGGGGAAAAACCCATCACACACACACAAACAAGCCGCCATCTTGAATACGACCACCCCCACCCTACAAAAACTAGCCGCCATCTTGAACATATGCAAATGAAGAGGGGGGAAAAACCCATCACACACACAAACAAGCCGCCATCTTGAATACGACCACCCCTAACCTACAAAAACAAGCCGCCATCTTGAAACCGACCACCCCCACCCTACAAACACAAGCCGCCATCTTGAACATATGCAAATGAGGGCTGGGGAAAACCCATAACACACACAAACAAGCCGCCATCTTGAATACGACCACCCCCACCATACAAAAACAAGCCGCCATCTTGAATACGACCACCCCTAACATACAAAAACAAGCCGCCATCTTGAATCCGACCACCCCCACCTACAAAAACAAGCCGCCATCTTGAATCCGACCACCCCACCATACAAAAACAAGCCGCCATCTTGAATATACCCAATGAACCCAATGACCTCATTTGCATAAAACTCATTTGCATAGACTCACGCATGCGCACACACATAGCCACGCCCCCAAAATAAATTCTGCGCATGCGCAATTGAGGGGTAAATGTAACAGATCCTTACTACATACTACTAGCGACTAAATGGACAGTTGTCGTGATTCTTGGTATTTATTTGTTCGGTGTGAACAGGCATTTAGTTAAGTTCGAGAAAGGCGATTTTATGACGTTTTAAGGATTAGCGGATCACTTGGTCTTTAACAAACGTTTGTAGAGAAAGGGCACTTTTGGAGGTGCTGACTATGCCCCAGACACTTCAAGGTATTCGCATAGGAATACATGCAACAACATACCTATCTTAACTCCATAACAGACGCATCGACGGTTGCTCCTGTCCAATCAATAGTTGCCATTTGACGTTGCATCTATAATATTCTCTCTTGCCCAGTAGAGTCAGACTGGGAATGATATGCGCCTGCGCAATCGGGAGTAATAGAGAAAGAGGATTTTCAGATGTGCAAAGGATCGCGTTTGGGGGAGATGGGACCTTGTTCGATCTGGCTACCGGGTAGAGTTACCTGTGTGTGTGTGTGGTGGTCGCCGTCGCAGAAAGTTCAATCTTCGACCATGTTCGCTCTGATCCGTTTGTTCTAATCGTCGTCGGACAGGCCAGGATATTGTAACGGCAATATGTCCTGGAACGGCTGTTTGCGCATTTTGATAGTATTTTGCAAGACATCGGTGAGTGGTATCCCCATATACTCTTCCATGTGACGCTTGGTCTCCATGATGGACCAGTGCGCGGTCATCTTTCATTTCAAGCGGTAGCAGGCTATAGTGTTCATACATCAACATGGCTGTTTTCCTAATGCAGGGGCACATTTGGATATACGCCTGTTTTAAGTTATCGTGTCCGGCGTTCTCGATCACCGCAGCATGAGTATTAATAGCTGCTGTCACAATACCATCCCAAAAGGCAGGTTCTTCTTCTCTCAGGGTTCCTTGGGACGTAGCCTGAATCTGAGGTCAAGCTCTCTATATCAGTAGAAAGACTCTCAGCAGTCTCTGTTTCGGTATCATTCGGCGGACTCTCAGAAACAGCTGGCATACTTATAGGATCTGCATCGGCTACTTTTGCCTCGGTGTCTTCAATCCCATGTATATTCTTCTCGTGTCGCATCACATCGTAATGTCTGGTGAACGTGCGTTCGCACTCAGAGCAAGTATAAGTCATGTTGATTGTTGAACATCGACTGTGCACGTTTTTGGGATACGCTTGCTTTTATGGACAGTAATGCCCGCCAACGCCCAGCTTGACGCTTCAACGCTGTGGTGAAATAGCTCAGAAGCTCTGATTCTTCAAGATATTCCATGGAATTGGCACTATTTCATCGAAATACAGTGACGTCCGTCAACGCCCGTCGTTACGCCTTAACGCCCGTCTCCACGACTTAACGCTCTATCTTAACGCCTTAACGTTCTATCTTAACGCCTTAACGCCCGTCTCAACGCCTTAAAGCTCTATTTTAGCGCTTTAACGCCTTACCTTAACGCCTTACTCTCCTCTACTACACCTCAATGAGTATACGCGTTTCGATCCCAGTCTGGATCTACCCGACATGATCCCAGAAAATTCCCTGAAAAATTTACAAAACCGGGTTTTTCCCAGCAAACCCTCGTACAATGTCCGGACGTAGAGCGATGACGTCATCGGGGACCACCAAGTCTCAACATGATTTATTCCGAGGTTTGAATGGATTAATACATACACCTTGTCGACGTGTTAGTATTATTTAATAGCAAGGTACAATCTCTGGCAAAATGTCAAAAAAACCTGTTATGATATGGCGTTATGGCGTTAGGATAAGGCTAAGAGCCGTTAAGATAGGGCGTAAAGGCGTTAAGATTATGCGTTGAGGCGTTACTGTAAAGCTCTCCACAAGGGTCATAGGGCAAATATATTGGGTTTCCGTTTTCTGTAATACTAAGGGGCAACTGGATTACTTCCCTTGATTTGTTTTTTTCCCCCGAAATTGAGACACTACACTAGCTCAACAGCAACAAAATCCCCATTTCTACAACTCACCAGGTGTAAAGTCCGTTTTTCATTTTTTAGTTCCCGGTAAAATCCTAATTTTACATGCACCTGCTATTCCACCCTGCACCTCTCGGTAGGCCTCGATCCGATGGGGAACGATATTAGCCCACCTAGATCTGGTTGAAAGGGGTTTTCCAAATTTCAGGGGCAAAGTCCGTGTTTCCGGATGTTTTCCAGAGAAAGTTTTACAAGCACCCGCACATTATTTGATCGGCCTCGTGGAGCGCTTCACGTGGATACCCTCCCCTCCCAAGTACGCCCAATATTCGCCACCTCGACCCCAAAACATCCATTCAAATGCCCTTTTCCCACAATTCTGTACGCGCCATAGCCTTACTTCACGACACACCCGTCCAGTTGGATGGTCCCGCATGGATGCTTCAATAGGACACCTCAAACGACCCAATCGGACCAACAATATTGGTCAACCTCGACCCCAAAACGTCCACCCCAGATCTGCCTATGCCCCGCGCATACGCAGTTAGAACCTTTCAGCATTAACCCATGGCCTCGGGACCCCTCCCATCGTATTCAACAGCGTGAGACAGAGACAATATGGTACCACATCCCATACCGTAAATGTCAATGCGTGGGTTGCCCATTGGGCTTAACATTGAAGTAACTGAATCGTATCTTTGGTCTTATTTAGGGGCAGATAACTCTTGCTGGGCCGTCACATGACCGGACGTGACCTTTGACCCGGAAGTGAACTTTGACGCGGAGGTTAACTTTGTCCCGGAAGTGACGTCATCCGTGACGTCATCGCCACATGACTCCACATCCTCACTCCATACCCTCACAAATGACAGAATTCTCGGGCTTCCTACTACTCACAGTACCTCGAAACACTGTGTAATGAAAAGTCGACATAAGTCGGTGAAAAAGCGACGTTGCATTTAGACATTATGTTCTCACCACGGTCGCTGATATATACGGTTTCTTACTTTTCAACGGTTATTCTATAACACTTGTGTCAATAACATCGAGCTAACCGTGCAATCATTGCACGTTTTAGCACGGTTATGTGAAATCAACACCCGTCAAGTGCAGGTGTTCATTGGGAGATTCCATTTCACAAATCGGATGAGGAAAGGGACGTCTGCTTTCACACAAGTAACAATTGAATAAAACAAACAAAAAATTACGAGATGAAATTTCTTCCTCAAGTTTAACTGTTGTTTCCATTGTAAAATTGATTAACAAAGCGACACAAATAGACATATGTCCACGTAATTTCCACACAGCTGACAGTATCACTCCCCATTTGAGAGACCGCATAAACTCGTTCACTGACATTTGCACGATGTCAACCGAGACGGGAGCATCCTGCCAATATCAGTGTACGAGTGTTTTCAACAAAGAGGAGAAAGGATGTCAAAGTTTACAATATTATTTCAACCTTTCATTATAATCTCTGTTGATAATCCATTTGAGTTGTGTAATAGAATAGAAATAATATTTTCATAGGCGTGCTCAATGGTTATTTTACGCACAGATAGTTTGGGAAAGCTAATAAATTTTATGGCGCGGGCTTCGCCCTTGCCCAAAAATATAAACTTTCCCAAACTAACTGTGCGTAAAATAACCATTGAACACGCCTATAAAAACATTATTTCTTAAACCTTTCACACTTTTGAACAGGTACGGTCAATAAGTGTATTTCACAAAGATTGGACTTACCGATACATCAGCGCGATGAGTAAAATTCAACATAGAATGTATGCGTTATGAATATAATTAGTATACGTGATGTACAAATATGCCACAATATGGTTGCGGTTTCCGTCAGTTACAAAGGTTTAGCTTTATATCTTTGACAAAATTAGGTTAAAGCTGGGATACAAGTTCTATGACTAATACTATATCTCAGATTAAAGGGGCAGTGAGCGAATTTCTCACCAAATATATAATATTTGTTTAGCTAACTATGGTTACGATAAGATCATTTTTCCCGGTACTTGTAATCAGTGTACGAAAGAGTGTTATCTATATCAGTATATAAAGAGTTCACACAAAATTTGCACGAATCCTTGCAATGAAAATTCTTTATTTTCGTAACATGCTGAATATTAAACATATAAATGAAACAGTCATGATGGAATTAAATACATGTGATTTTTATTTTCACAAGTTCAGTAACAAAATATCTTATTATGTCTCGCATAATCGAAAACAACAATAGCTTTTCTGTTTTGTTTTCCGGTTTTTCGTGAAACAAACATACAAATCCATAAAAATTATTCAACCTTCATCGAAGAGCAGTGGATATTGATTTATTGAATACCCTGGTCAGTAGTATGTAGAACAACGCTCTTGTCGGATTTCTGAGAGTGTGGCGCAAGATGTGGCGCAAATGCGGCGCCATGACGTCACGGCTCTTAATCTTTGATCTTGGACCTGGGGTTGCTATGGTAACATGGAGAATAGAGAAGAGGTTACGTGATGGATGGAGTGGATATTTAAAAAATAGTATTTTTCCTGGAACGCTAAAAAGCGGAAACAGATACGGTCTAGATGGGTCCATAGGAGTGCTAAGGAGTTGGGGAGGATCTCAACGTCAGGCGCTGGTCGAGGTTGATCACGTGATGAGTGAGTGCATGCAAACTAGGTTTTGTCCTGAGACGATAAAAGGCGGAAACACGGACTTTACTGGTGTGGTTTTGACTGGAAGTGTCATCAATCTGTTTCGGAAGTGCACAGAGTGATGTTTGCGGTACAGGTGAGTCAACCTTGGTCCAAATGGGCCGTGTTGGGTCATATTTCGTAGCTTTGGGTAGACTACGACTGACATTGTTTGGACTAGAAGACCGTCATTGTGCGCATGTGCATTCCGGCAGTACTAGAAAAAGGACAGATTCGGAAGTGAGCAGAGGAGCGTTTTGGGGACTAGGTGTATCATCCGTTGTCTATATTGGCCGTGTGGGGGTCTCGTTTTGACGCTCTCGTGGGACAGACTCCGACTGCAGTGATGATTTTGTCCGCTCACGTCATTCTTCGCATGTACAGTCCAGAAGTAGTAGAGAAAGGACAACATAGGGATGCACAGAGCGAGATAGGGGCCATCCTGGATCCGAATTTTCCCGTCTGGGTGTCATCTTGAAGCTCTTGGCGTGTAGAAGACGACGACTGAGGTGGTTTGGATCGGAATTGACATCATCGTTGACGGCATCAGTAGTAGAGTTAGGACAGATCTAGATCTACACATCAATGCACTAACCCATAGAAGCGGGCAGGTCGAACCTGAAGTGCACCATGGAGTTGGGCGCATGTTCGTCGTAGGGCAGGGATATACGTATGAGTGAAAGCATACTTGAGGTCATATTGAAGCTCCAGATGGAACGTCAAGAGAGATAACTTTTGCTTGACAACCGTTGTACTAGGAATAGAGAACTAGGACCCCGAACCCATACACAACGGAACCGGTTTAGACCGGTTTGAAAGGGTTCGGATCAGCTTGAGGGTGAATTATTTTAGCCACCGTGGTAACGCCCTCAACACCTGCCTAAACGCATCCAACGCCCGTCTTCACGCAGTGACGCTCTAATGTTAGTAAGACGCTATATACATACAGACTAATACACACACAGAGACACCAATGCGCAGCTCTATGGGTGTAGTCCGTAATGAAACGCCAGCTAAACATAAATAAAGAAGTTATTATCCATAGAATTGTCTTGTGTTACTATTCTTATTGGCGATTCCAGTAACAACAATACGCCTATTGCGTATTACACATGGTATTATCCCCTCCATCACATCACGCTCAAGCTGGGGAAGCAGCAATGGGCATCTTTACAATTCTCGTATGCTCCTATAGGTGTAGGAACAAAATTTTATGTAAAGCTCTTGTTGTGTAAAGTCATACAGTACCCTGGCCATGGTGTGACTTTGAATTCGAGAGTAGTAGAAAAAGCGCAGATACGGGCGGATGCACACTCGAATGACGAAAAGTACACCCTTAATACGCTAGCTCATAGGGGTAATTAGACGCCTACACTAATGGTCCGATGGGGTCGAGTGGGGTATCAAAGTGAAGCATTCGTGAAGAGGCATCTGATGGGCTGGGTGTGGGGTTGAAATAGGGTCATTCTGCGCATGCGCGGTCGCCAAAGGGTATGGAAATAGACGTTTTGGAGCTAGGTGAGCCCCTAATGGGTCGATGGAGTCGTATGAGGTATCATTGTGAAGCATTCGTAAAGGAGCATCCGCCTGGACTAGTGGCTCCGCCGTTGTCACCATTCTGCGCATGCGCAGACAGGGAATTGTGGGAAAAGGGTATGGAGATAGACGTTTTGGGATCTAGGTAAGCCACTAATGGCCCGATAGAGTAGTATGAGGTATCATTGTGAAGCACACATGACTGGACTAGTGGCTCGGGCGTTGTCAACAGCCTGCGCATGCGCAAACAGGGAACTGTGGGAAAAGGCTATGGAAATAGACGTTTTGGGATCTAGGTAAGCCCCTAGTGGGCCGATTGAGTCGAGTGAGTTATCAGTGTGAAGCACACATGAGGCGGCATCCGCTTGGACTAGTGTCTCGGCCGTTGTCACCAGTCTGCGCATGCGCAGACAGGGAATTGTGGGAAAAGGGTATGGAAATAGACGTTTTTGGATCTAGGTAAGCCCCTAGTGGGCCGATTGGGTCGAGTGAGGTATCCGTGTGAAGCACCCATGAGGGCGCATCAACCTGGACTAGAGTCTCGGCCGTTGTCACCAGTCTGCGCATGCGCAGACAGGGAATTATGGGAAAAGGGTATGGAAATAGACGTTTTGGGATCTAGGTAAGCCCCTAGTGGACCGATTGGGTCGAGTGAGGTATCAGTGTGAAGCACCCATGAAAGCGCATCAACCTGGACTAGTGTCTGGTCCGTGTTTAACATTCTGCGCATGCGCAGACAGGGAATTGTGGGAAAAGGGTATGGAAATAGACGTTTTGGGATCTAGGTGAGCCCCTAATGGGCCGATGGAGTTGTATGAGGTATCAATGTAAAGCAGTCGTGAAGGAGCATCTGCCTGGACTAGTGTATCGTCCGCGTTCAACATTCCGCGCATGCGCAGGCAGGGAATTGTGGGAAAAGGGAATGGAAATAGACGTTTTGGGTTTAGGTGGGCCACTAGTGGTCTGTTGGAGTCGAGCGAGGTATCAATGTGAAGCACACGTGAGGGTGCATCCGACTGGGTGGGTGTGGGGTAGGAATATCGTCATTCTGCGCATGCGCAGGCAGACCCTAGTACGGAAATATACATTTTGGGGCCGATGTGAACCACTAGTGGTCCAAATGGGTTGTGGGAGGTGTCAAAGTAAAGCTTTTGTCGGGTAGAATCAGAATGGTGTGTTTTTTTTATTGCAAGTCGAGTCAATCTGCGCATGCGCAGTTGTGTGTAGTAAGTAAAGTGGGCATTTTGGGGAAGTGAAGGAAAGTATTTGGTGTAGAGATGGACCACTATTGCTCCGAATGGTATACTGGTGTATGCCTGAGCCGCATTACGCGTGTGTGAGTGAGTGAGTTTGGGTTAGTGAGTGAGAGTACTCACTCACTCACTCACTCACCGTCGTTAGTGCGTCCATGCGTTAAGACGGGCGTTGGGGACGCCTCACTCACTCACTCACTCACTCACTCACTCACTCACTCACTCACTCACACTGACTCACTCACTGACTGACTGACTCACTCACTCACTCAATCACTCACTCACTTACTCACTCACTCACCGTCGTTAGTGCGTCCATGCGTTAAGACGGGCGTTGGGGACCCCTCACTCACTCACTCACTCACTCACTCACCCACTCACTCACACTCACTCACTCACTCACTCACTCACTCACTCACACTCACTCACTCACTCACTCACTCACTCACACTGACTCACTCACACTCACTCACTCACTCACTCACTGACTCACTCACACTCGCTCACTCACTCACTCACTCACTCACTCAACTCACTCACTCACTCACTCACTCACTCACTCACTCACTCACTCATATGTACAGACACCACCACACACCAATAATACCACCACACACACACACCACCAACACCACCACCAACGCCACCAACGCCACCACCAACGCCACCACCGGGCGTGGTAGCTCCCGTGTGGCAGAGCTCTTGGATCGGAGCTCTCGGAGCTCAAAGCTTGCGGCGCTCGGAAATGACGTCATCGCAGGCATGCGCGTGTACCTGTGCTGCACCCTCGGAGCTCCGGAGCTCTTGGAGCTCGGAGCTCCGGAGCTCTTGGAGCTCGGAGCTCCGGAGCTCTTGATCCTGCGCTACTCGGAAGTGACGTCATCGTACGCAGGCACACACACACACTTACGCGGTGCACCCTGTACCCTATAGCCCGTAGGGCATAGGCTACACTAGGGTGTGGGTGCACCAGGTATGTGTGTGTGTGTGC